>JAAKBH010000149.1:0-253597 GCA_019776075.1 Amaranthus palmeri
CATCGTATTCCAAAACTTATGAGGTGTCACCTTGTGGATCAAAATTTTCCCTCCAATATAGGATGATGATGTCATCATCCTATTATATAATGGAATTGGATTTTCCATTTGTATTGATTAAAATTGATTAATCATAATAAATATTACTATCATAATCAACACATTGAAATTGATGAATTTTTTCTCAACAATTTCTAAATGTATTGGAATTGGTTTATTCAATCAAAATATGTAAATACACTATTGAAATTGGTTAATGCAATCAACATTTAAATAATCTACCTAATATATCTAGAAGTAAAAGGAGATATAAATTGGTGAATAAAGATTGAATGTCAGATAAAGATAAAATCGAATATTTGCATTTGTTAAGCATAGAGCATTTTTGCAATCATTTGACATTTGCTTTAACTTTATACTCTAAATTTCTTTTGTTATTTATTTATTTAGATAGACGCAATTACTTTAACTGTTATTTTATTCATAAATTCTAAAGTGTCAATTACAATCTTATAGTGATCAATAAGATAATTGAGCTAATTACATGGATCCATCCCAACATTCAAATAGTCTCATACAACACAAGCTATTTTCTATTTTATATTTGTATTATTATTTAAATTATTTTTTGCATATAATTATTGTTATTGTTATTTAAAATATTTAATTTAATTTAATATTATAATATATGTTCAAAATAATTTATTTATATTAGAATTTATTTTTAACATAGTTTGTTATGCTTACTTAGTAAATATAAAGTAGGAAAAATTATAAGAAACTACCTAATTTATACGTCTATTTTAAAAAAACTACCTTATATAAATTTTTTTGCAAAAAACTACTTTATATTATACAATTCTTTGCAAAACACTACCTTTTACTGATTTTCGTCAGTTGACTGTTAACATTAACGTTGACCAGCACAGAATTGTACTCCCTCCGTTTCCTAATGTTCTTCCCATTTAGAATATTCTATTTTGGAGAGAGAAATTTGATTAAGATTTTTAAGACATATATAGAAGACAAAATATATTCATGTGAGATCTCGTTAGATTCGTCTTCATGTATACTTTTTTATTATATATTTTTTATAATTTTTTATGATGCGTATTTAGAGATATTTAGGTTTGAAATTTACTTTGAAAACTGTGCAAAAAGTATGGGAAGAACATTTGGAAACGGAGGGAGTATTATATAAGGTAGTGTTTTGCAAAGAAATGTATTATATAAGGTAGTGTTTTGCAAAGAATTGTATTATATAAGGTAGTTTTTTGTGCGGGTCAATGTTAACGTTAACAGTCAAATGACGAAAATCAGTAAAAGGTAGTGTTTTGCAAAGAATTGTATTATATAAGGTAGTTTTTTGCAAAATTTTTTATATAAGGTAGCTTTTTTTTTTAAAAAAAAAAGTGTATAAATTAGGTAGTTTCTTATAATTTTTCCTATAAAATAATATCAATAACATCATACTTAATTTATAACATAGTATTTTTAAAATTAAAAATAAATTAAATATTAGCTATTATATGCAATTATTAATTTATTGAAAATCAATAACCAATAATTTACAATTCCATCCTTTTATGTTTTTTTATAATAATAAAAAACAATTAAATGAAAAAAAAATAGTGCATCGCACGGGGATAATCTAGTAATAATAATATAAGAAAAAAAAAGCCAACCTATAAAAGCCTATAAAGACAAAATAGGGCTGTAGCATTTTGGGAAATAGAGATTACACGCACAAAATAGAAAAAGAATCAGCGCGGCAGAGAGAGAAGGAACGGTACACGCGGACGTTGCGTCGATCTGATCGAAGGCCATTCGTATTTCGATTTTCGTCAAATTTTGACACGGCCTTCCTGCCAACCCAACCTACATATTCAACAGTTGGATTGTCTATTTGTGCACTGTAAGTGGGTAATTTGTTATGCCCTAATTTTGAAGACTTTATTTTTAGTAAAATTTAATATCAAGATTTTCGAATATAAATTTATCCAGCGGTGTTTATTTTTTTATTTATTTAATTTTTTTGATCCATACCGCACTTATAATTTGGCTATGTAGATATATTATCCATTTGAAGTTTGACCAAGGTCCAAGAATAAAATATTCCTACAAATAATATTTTGTTGCGGAGTCCAAAAAGCCATCGTCATTCGAAATACCAAACACGTCTCAAGATTTCGACCATATAAAATTGCAAGAAAAATCAATACCTCAATCACATTAAACATTGAAGCAGAAGAACAAGACGATAAGCCTTCTATAATCATCCATCAATAATGGCAAAAATCGTGTTTCTTCTATCAATGTCACTCCTATTTTCTCTTTCTCTTTCCTTTGAAAACCCTAAATCTAGCCCCAATTCGGCACTTTCTGCTCACAATGACCTCAAAACCTTCGGATTTCCGATCGGACTTCTTCCTACAAATGTTGCCGGTTACACTCTTAATCATACTTCAAGCGAATTTTCAATCAATTTGAAGGATCAATGCAAGCTTACACTTCCACCGGACAATTACCTCGCTACATACTCGAAAATTTTGAAAGGAAAAATTGTGAAGAATAAGATTGCGGAACTTGATGGAATTAAGGTCAAGGCTTTTTACAAGTGGTGGTCTATTACTGGAATTCGATCGAGCGGCGATAATTTGGTTTTTGAGGTTGGAGTGATGAGTGCGAAATATCCGGCAAAAAATTTTCTTAAGAGTCCTGATTGTGAGGGTTCTAAGGCTGAATCTTAAGCTTTCAGAATGGGTGTTGGTTTTGAGGTAGGATTTTCAGCTTTTTTTCGCCTTATTGTTTTTGAGATTTTGATTCATCTGTTGTGGTCTGTGGAGTTTGATGTCTGATTGCTGATTGAATTTTGCCTGCTTTATTGGTTAGCTGTAGTTGTCATTGTTGTTTTACACATCTTTGTTCTTGTGACTTTTTTGGTAGGATAGCTTGACATTTTGGGAATCATAAGAGAATGTCATGTCTATAGTTTGCCACAAATTTACAACGTTCCATTTGTGCCCTATGAATTTTTAGATGTTCAACCTTGTATATACAGAAGTGTGGCTTGACACTGAATATTGGGTCATGTGAGATGTTTAGTGAAGGCATATTTGAGACACAACAAGGGAGAAAAGAAAGATGCAGCAAAAGGATATTAAACGCCTTGGATGTCCTATTTTTGCAGAATTCATCTTGTGTAGCAATCCTGTTACTATAGTAAATATTACATGTATATTCTCCAAGGCCTCATTCAAATAGTTTGGTTTCATTAATGATTAATTTTGGAGTAGTGCATTTTGGCAAGATGCTAGAGGATAGTTTAATTTTGATTGCTAAATGAGTTGATAGTTAATACATTTTTTACTCGGGCCAAAATTTTTAAGGTATGGCCTGTAATCAATATTGGTGCTTGCAAAGTTGCCAAAACCACTGAAAAGTTCATCACTCTTATACTCATTTTTGAATTTAAGATTAATAATTTTAATGAAGTAGAAATAATCAAATTATTGCTTTAGCCTTCTTTTGGGTTGTGGTTTTGAAACTCATAAATACAATTATGAAATAGGATGCAGTGGCGCAGGCTTCTAATCAGATATAAGATTTTCTTGAGGTTATTTTCATGTTCAGGCGTAGGACTAGATTGGTCTATATTTGACTTGTTAATGCAAAAAAGTTCTTTTGGTATCCAAACATGTGATCACTAGCTTATATCCAGAACATTCTTTTTTAGCCAAAAATAGTCTTATCTTTAATACTAATCTACAATTTAGATATGTTAAGAAATTAATCATCCTTTGCATTCATTTTCGTAACCTCAAAACACACTGATAATCTTGAACCTTCATAAAGTTCTCCTTCTCATCCTATGCGTTGAACATAGGACTCTATTTTGGCTTTTATAGCGTACCTTTGTCTCTTTCTAGTAATTTTCATCTTCACCAGTCATCTTGTGTTAGTTAGAAGAAGTGATTACCCAAATAATTGTGGGGTCTACTTTTTTCTATAATATGTTAACATATGAGAACAATAGGGATTTGATTTTTGAAATCTTGGGGGTAATTAAGAGAAGGAAATTAAATGGTGGGGTTAACATTTTGTTGGCTGGGAGGAAGCATTGTAAAAACGGGAAACAGGAAAATTGTAAGAAGAAAACCAATGTTCCTTGGCTAAGGTTCGACTTAGAAGATTAAGATCAACTCGTTTTTAATTTTGAAACGTGCAAACTGTTAAGAGAGTTTGAGATAGCTGATAATGCATCTATGAGTTTGTCACAATTAGCTATATCTCCAAGCGTTAATTTTTGATGTGAGATTTAAGATAGTTTCTATAAGCTTGTAATTTAAGTTTGTACAATAGTTTTCTTTGTACTTTGTATGTATGCTAACCAGAGAATAGATGCGGGAAAATATGAAGTGCACAATGAGCTTTATTGAGGACAACGATTATATTTTAAAAGGAAGTGTTATTCTTGACAAGCGATATTGAATAATTTTGGGCACTTGATTCACTCAGGTGGGAAAAGTTACATTTCACCGCAATGAGTTTGAATGAGGATAGTGAGCATAATTAATAAGGAAATAAACCTTTTCACACAACACATGGCCAAAGCCTTAATTCATACATAGACTTCTTGACTAAAAAGAATCGGTCAGGCTATTCACTCAGGGAAAGTCATGTTTCACATCAATGGAAAAATGAAACAAGCTTCGCAATTAGAGATCGTGATTGTTACCTAGCCAAACTGATGACCATATATCATTATTGTTCTTTGTATGTTGTGTTTTCTTGTCACGAATTCTCTCATTTATTAGGAAGAAAGTTTAAACTTTATAGTATATGCAATGTTGTCCTTGAATGCCATAAATAGGACCTTGATTTAGATTTTCTAATTCTTAATGTTCTCCAATGCAGGGCTCAACTAATGTTCGCTCAAGTTTCATTAGTTTATGTACGCTCTGAAGCCTCATATACCTTGGAAGCAGCTGGTGCCACTGAATTTAGTAATTTGGTTATTTAGTTATAGCATGCTGTTACTCTTTCCTTGATATTATGTGTATAATGCTGTAGTTCTTTGCTATCTTAAAGTTCAAGTGGAATAAAATGTAACTCAATATTTATGCTTTTGTATTTGTTGTGTGAATATCTTAAGCTGTGATATATAAACTGGAAATATCAAGCTAGTGCTCTCACTTTTTATTTGGTTTTTTGTGCGCTGCATTGCAAAATCTGTAGATTTCTGAATGTAGATAAATGGTGATTGCTGCTGTGTACTGACATCTTATCACGTCTGCATGAAATAGTGGTCGCTATCACTCCTTTCTTGTCAATTGTTGTGTAGAGATCCAAACGAAGCCCCTAGCACTTGAAGTATGTTGTAGGGCCTCTAGCTTAGGTTAATTATCTCTCTTTAGTGGTTGTAATTTGTAATTTTTAAGGTCACTAATTTGGTTGCAAATAATGATGGCCATAGGGCGGGTTACTTGGAACCAAACCGGTCCCAGACCTCTGAAGAACCATCCCCGAACCAAAACCATTTGTGATAGGTTTCAAAACAGTCCGAACTACGAAACGTTGAGGGTTGGTAGAAATCAAAACCTTGGAGCCGTAAACCATTAATTTTCATATTCATTTTCTTCCCCTCTTTGTTAATCGTCTTTATTATTTATTAATTATTTTTTATTAACTATTTTTCTTTTGTTTAGTAAATAATTTAATAACGATTGACGAGTAAACAATTTCGATAATAATTAACATTGGTATGTATACATTATAATAGTACTTTGTACATTATATTTATATCTTTTATGAGTTGGACACACTGAGTGTAATCATGATGATATTTAAAGAAAAATTTAAATTGATGGTCTTACCTGCTAAACCTAGGAGTTGAACCGCTATGAACTGTCGGTATCCTGAATTGCTAAACCCAGGAGTTGAACCGCTATGAACTGTCGGTATCTTTAACCGCTATGATGATATTTATATCTTTTATTTACTGGGTACTTGAAATTTTCCTGTATACTTTAGATGACAAATTTCCAATTAGGTACTTGAACAATTGATTTGAAGAGTGTGATTTTGATATTTTTGTTTAGTTTATTTTGAAATTATTACTTGCAGGTTCATGTTTTTATGGTCTTACTTGATCTTTTGGTGTAAAAGACTTGCACTTTGATTTTCAGTTTAGACATTTTGTGTGAAGAAATAGAATATTCACAATTTTATATAGTTTGTTTAAAAGATAATGTCATTACTTTATCCTACCCATGTTCACTGCTCATTTAGCAGTTAATACCTTTATTGCATAAAGGAATGTGGAGTCTGCACTGTTAACGTCTGTTCTTAAATTGTCTTTAAACATGACCTTTGATCTCGACTGATCCATGTACCATATCCAGCAAGAAGGGATTTTCAAGCACCCTGATTCAATGCCCTTGACTTGAAGTAGCCGATCATGGATCAAGAAACAGTGATCTATTCGGATTGTAAGGTAAGGGTAAATAAAAGAAATACAAACTTAAACGTGATTAACTTGTGTCAAATTGATCACAAAACACTGATCTAATGACTTGTTTGATCTTTTGTTTCATATTGCTTATATCGGTAATTATGAACTAATCACAAAAAGACCTAATGACTTGTACAGTTGTACTTATGTGATCAACTTGGAAATGGACCTTATGTTTCATAGCATATTACATCTAATTTATGATTTATGACTGCATGTTCATGAGACAAGACGTTAGTTGTCTGCCTATCGTCTTGGATGAAATGTTTTACATATTACATGATGTTAACTTAGACAGGTAATAGTTCTGATTTTAGTTTAGGATTGTATTTATTTGGTCATTTGCTGAGATGAATTGGTATGTTGTACTCCCTATGTTCCTTGAATGTTTTCCTCATTACTGTAGAAACATGCCTAGTATTGGTGGTGAGATTTTGTGAAAGTTGGTATCTTTTGATGTTTGGATTGATGAGGGAATATGGTTTAGAGAGGGTCCAACTCACAGGGAAAGACAATGTAAGAACAGAAAACATTTTGAATAGGGAATAAAATGCAAGAATGAAGAACTTCATGGAAAGGATGTGAGCGAGTATAAAGCTGGCCAGCAGATAAGTGATTGATACAATTTATTAGTTGATATGAAAGATATTACAAAATAGAACTGCTAAATAGAGTGGCAACATACAGTTGAATGGAAAAGGAACGAGTGAAGGAGGAGGAGCATACATTGGTGCCTGGTAATAGCTTTGCAATCACAGTAATGTTTGAGGATCACAAAAGCTTGCACTGGGTATTTTAGGTTTATTGGTTTAAGTGATGCACCCAGGAGCCATTATTTTCCGAAATTGAGTTCTACTTAATGCAATTTGCACGTACCGTAATTTGATTGTTCTACATGTAGTTTCACTAAAACAATTCTAGATTGGACTGGATTCATATTTTCTTTTCTATTTTGATCAGATCTCCTGTTGTCATCGAACTAGGACAAAGACAAACTCATCAACTAAGAACTTGGTTTGCTTACTTTTTTCCTGTTGTGCTTGCGCCTGTGCCTGCGCCTTCTCTACGAGAGGCTTCAACTGATTCTTCTCTGCGGATATTTTTAGTTCTCCATTTCTTCAACTGAGCAGCAGCCAACAAACATTTGCTGTAATATGAACTCTCTTCCTCCTCATCCAGAGAATGCAAGGTACTACACTTCTATTCATTGATGCTCTCAGATTATGTTATGAGTATATTTAACTTTTGGAACAATTTTGCGAAATATGCTTCACATGATAGAGGATGAACCTTGAGAATCATAAACTGTGATGTTTGATTATGCTTTCTATCAACGAAATCTGGCCCTGGCAAGCTAGACTTTAGCTCAGTATCATCAAATGTGTTAGAAAACATGGAGAACAGAGTATTGAAATAGGTTATTGTCAACAAATTGTAAACTGAGAACTTGAGGTGAGGCAAGGAAAGGCTATTGCCAAAAGATTGTTGTTAATGTCTGCTTATCCAATTTTATCCAACGAGCTCAACACCTAAAGGTTGTTTGCTGTTTAATTTAGCCGTAACGTGATATTTAATTGTCTATAACTTTTCCAAATATGCTTATATGCTGAATTCATATTGCACAGTCTATAATAAAACCTTAATAATGAAAACAAAGATTGCATAGGCCATAGAATGTAGGCTTAGGTACTTTTCAGTGTCATATGACACTATATTATTGACTTAATGCAATGATAACAGATGTTTTATATCTTTATACAACAATTGTATCTTTTCTATTCTATTATGGTATGAATTAATAAATAGGAAAAATTATATTAAACCACCTTTTGTATACACTTGTTTTTAAAAAACCACCTTATATAAAATTTTTTTCAAAAAACCACCTTATATATACAAATTTTTGCAAAAAACAACCAAATAGCAAAATTCGTTAGTTGACTGTCATATTTAACCGTTGACCCTCAAATCAGCTATCACGTGCCTGTCACGTGTTATTAATGGAAAGCCAATTCATTTTCTCCTTCCTCATTAAACCCTTCGAACTGTCCTTCTCATTCAATTACTGCTGTCTCTCACTCCTCTTCAATAAACCCTTCGAACTCCATATTCTGATGTTCTAATGTTCAAGCAAACCTACTGCTGTTCAATTAGTGTATGTACTGCTGTGCAAATCTACTGCTGTATTCTGATGTTCAAGCAATATTCAAGATGCTGCTGTACTGCTGTATACATTCTGATCAGTTCAATTAGTGTATCAGTATACATTCTGATCAGTTCATAGATTTTGTATACATTCTGATCAGTTCAATTAGAGTATCAGTATTAGTGTATGTACTGCTGTTCAATTACTGTATCAGATGCTGCTGTGAGCAAATCACTTTGTTCATCAAATGCTGTGTGCAAATCACTTTGTTCATCAAATGCTGTGTTCAATTAGTGTACCAGCAACTCATTAGTGTATATCACATGCTGCTGTGTATACAAATACCAATAGTGCATATGCAAAATGAGCCCAATTAGTGTACCAGCAAATCAGTGTTGCTGCTGTGTGCATATGCAAAATGAGCCCAAAATCAGTATACCAGTGCATACCAATACCAATAGTGCATAATGAAACACAGTGCATACCAGGAATGCTATTGAAGAAGGGGAAAGCATTAGTACACAATTGAAAGAGATATATCTTGAATGAATTGAAGAAAGTTGCTGAAATTTGTTGAATTTAGAATTATGGTTTACTTGACTTAGAGAGAAGAAATGAAATGGGTATGAATCAGGAATGCTCGACATTCATTGTGGAAATGTAAAGGAGATGGGTTTATAAATGAAGTCACGTGAGAAGCACATGATAGGTGGTCAAACGTTAAAAAAGACGGTCAACTAACGAATTTTACTAAATGGTTGTCTTTTGCAAAAAAATGTATATATAAGGTAGTTTTTTGCAAAAAAAATTATATAAGGTGGTTTTTTAAAAACAAGTGTATACAATAGGTGGTTTAATATAATTTTCTCTAATAAATATTTTCAAAAATTGTTTTCAAGATCCCTAACAACTCGCACTTTCGCCTTGCACCCTGCCCTTGGACTCCAACACGCTTGTGCGCCTTGTGTCCTTTACAACCAAGGATTCTCATTGGTTCCCTGTTTTCTTTGCTTGAATTTTTTTGTTTATGTTTTTGTATAATAGGTTTTGCCTCCTTGATACCGTCCAGCTGCAGGGTTTGTACTATGTTGTGATTTTGATTGTCATTTTATAGTTTTGTTTTTAATTCTTGATCTATTTTAATGAATGGGGAAGTCATTACTTACTCTGTTGATGCTTATGTGCTAGCTTTAAGAAGTTTGGGGTTATATTGATTGTTCGTGCAGAGATTGGGACCTTACTCATCCACCATCAACAAAGTGGAGAAGGAAATCAAGGAGATGGTTTCTGTATAATTGGTTTGTACTTTTTCTTATTGTTTCTTGTTTTTTGTTTTTTTGAATATTCAAAATCAACCATAGAATACCTTGTCTTTTATTGTTGAAATTTTTCCCTTAATAATATCCTTTGGGAATTTATTTCCCACTCTACCATTATACCTTCCACTAGATCGGGGAAAATTTGATCCGACCCGAAAATAAGATCGGGATCCGATCCGATAAAACCCGAACGATTTGAAAGCGACTTAACCCGAAACATGACCGACCCGATAATTACCCGACCGAAAACCGATCCGACCGACCCATTTTGACAGGTCTAATATCAATTTTTAGAGTAATCTATATGTCAGAATTCATTTCAAATAAAATTTTAGTTTTCAAAGTATCTTAACATATTGAGTATATCACTTGAACCCTAAAACTCATTAATAAATCTGAAAAAATACGCATTTAACGTCTTTTTATCCATCATAATTATTTTTCTTTTAAAAAAGGACATTATAATCATCTTAATTGAATACATATCTCTTGCTAAATCCGTCAAATGAGTTTTTAATTCTTCTACATTTCATGAAGCAAATCAATACAATTTATAAAAACATTTTGCCCATTTGAATGAGGTTTTTAGATAAGGAATGTCGCTACCCTAAATTATAAAACGTGTATCTTTTAAGACGAAATAAGTACTTAGTTATTTGTATATCTTTCTAACATGAAAATTGTGAAGATATTTTTTATTAGGAAATAATAAGATATGTAACATTTTTATCTAACGTTACAACTTTAATAATCAAACACAATAACTTTTATGGAGCACGTATCTTACAAGTCTTTCAAAATAAGTATTAATTCTCTATTTTCTTACACTTAAATGAACCCGACATACCAACTATCTTTTGAAAATCGTACAATTAATTTCTCTAATGTAACATGTATGTCACAAATCCAACTATACATAGAGATTTAAAGGTTTAGAATACGAGCGTCGCAATAACTGGTTTTTTATAACTTGAAATGAATTACATAAGGCTTTAATATTGTGTCAATTGATATGTGGATTAATGTCATAGAGATGAGAAATAGTTATTTTATAAAAAAAATTTATGAATAATAAAAAATTGAAAAAATAATTTTAAATTTTGTAAGTCATAACCCGTTGTGGTCAGACCGACCAACCGGGAGTGACCCGACCCGAGAATGGTCTTTTTTGAATATTAAAATACTTTTTTGGTTATTTTTCAATAAAGTCTTGTGAATGGTCTTTGATATTATATCTCATAGTAATCGTACTTATAGCAGATTATCTATTCATGATTTTTATATATGTGCTATGCAAACTGCACCATTTCATCCTTAAAGCTCACATCTCTAGGAGAAATGACGCACATAAACAGAACAATGAAGGAGTTGTGTAAATTTAAGGTCACCTCACTACAAAAAAGTGGTTCAAATGTGACGCAAGATTTATAACACTTCATCAAAATGCCACTATTCTTATAGCATTAATATTTCAATCTAAAACTATGACACTTCCTAAAAGTGTTACCAAATATTTTTATAACATTTAATAAATAAATGTCATAATATTGATAATTAAATGTCATAATTGACACTATTTTTTGTAGTGTATCAACAGAAGATTATATTATGTTAATTATTAGCTAAGAGCATGCAATCACCTCTATATACGATGTTGGCTTTCATAAAGCAGCATATTGATTGTACTTTTAGTTTAGTTGATGCTTTCTAAGATTGTCCAAAGTTCTCGTTACAATTAGATGTGTAACTTGGATGATTCCTATTGTATGTCAAAATAGATAGATGGTGAATGTCATTTTTTTACCCTATGTTTATATATTTGAAGCTATTATCCTATTTATAAGTAATTGAAGTTAATTTTAATCTAACATGTTTTGTTGTTTTATGGTACAGAGGCAGTTGCTGATGTCAAGAAAGCCATCCAACTAGACCCATAATGGCTAAGGCATACCTTCATAAAGGGTCTGTTCTTGGCACTTTTTATGTTGAATTGCAATCTTACTTTCTTGGTTAGTTGCTTGTCACTATTCTTTGTTCCTGGTTAGTTTTCCTTTTTACAATATTTGTGATTTTTCGTTTGGCTTTGGGTATTTTCTTACATAGGGTATTTTATTTCCGTTCAATCTTATTCCTCAAGTTGTTGGTTTGCATTTATCTGGAAATTCATTGTACTGAGCTAAACTTAGCTTAGCTTCTGGAGTTTTTGGCGTTTAATCATTTAATTTGTAATCCAGAAATAATCATCTCATTAACCCACCTTATATAATCTATATGACATGACTTCACAGAAATTTATTGCTTTTTTGAAGAACTTTTTGTTCTTTGAATTTTGATTGAGCGAAGAGGTTTGGGTTTTTTGTACCTTGTTTTTGATGCAAGATTATTTACTGTATTGTATCTTGTTTTTCGTTTTGTTCCATGAATTTTTAGAGTTTGAAGCATTGGAAATTTATTGATGGTTCACACAAATTTATTTTCATCTCATGAGGATAGTTCAATTCCTTCTAGAAAACAGATAGTCTTGAATTTGGGTTGATTTTGTGTTTAATTTTGGTGGAATATTGATTTGTTCTCCAGAATTGAAAGTTCTTACATTATTGTATAAAAACATTGTTCTTCAATTTTTATTTTCCTGAATTTGGGTTTTGAAACATATTAGTTGAAATTGCTTAAAAGGGTTTGTTCTCTCTTAAAAATGTGTGATTTTCAATAAACTTCGCCAAGAGATATGACGTGCAACTGTGCAAGCATTATACTACGTCAGACCAAGGTATATATATAAAGTATCGCATCACCAATGCTCATGTGTTTCTTTGTTCAAATTGTGGCCATGATCCTGTGATGATTTCAATAGTTGATGATATAACTAAATCCTAAAGGAGGTAGTACATACTTTTCATCACTCAGCTGTGATATTGCTGATCATGTGCTAATGTCGATTATATAAAACCTTAATATTGAGTTTGAGATTTTTGATACCAACTAAAAAAATATTAACTAATTTGTGTCAAAAATAAATTTGTTTGGAAAAAATCAGTTTGCTATTTTCTTTTGCAATATTAAATAGAGATTTTAAAAATATTTGGGAATGATGATTTCATTTGAGAAATATTAATTTGAGTTAAATTTTGTATTTGGTAAATAAAAAGAATTTAAATATTGATTTGAATCAAATTCACCAAAGTTATAAAGTGGTTAAATATGAGAAATTGAAAATGACTCAATTACCTTCTCATTCTCAAATTCTTCCAAAACCTTGTAATGTTGGGTAATTAATCTTACTTTTTGTATTTTTCTTTAGGAATTTAGAATCAGTACACTGTAGTTTTGTATTCATCTTTGAGTTTAATCAAATACTCATTTTCAAAATTACTCAAATTTGATTGTAATGCAATTTTATTTTTTTGTATTTGGGTTCAAATCAAATTGTTTTTAATTGAGTACTTAAAAGATATAGACTTGGAAATGAGTGCATTTAGATTTATCAAATGTGTAAATGTTGGTGATGGTGTTGTGGGTAAACTTGTATGCTCATTTCATACAACACTATTTTTCTACGATGAACTCTAATTTCTCTCACTTCACATATTAATTTTTTGCAATTATTTATATTTTGCAATTTTTCAGTTTGGTTGTTGTACTCCATGCGATCACATTGAGTGCTTCTGGGTGTTTGCTTGATATTTTTTAATAATTATTTATTGGGTTTTCATGCAATTCTTCATTTTGATAATAGTGGTTTGTTTGATCACAAATTCTGCATTTTGGGTCTTAGTTTGATAATTATATTGGTTCTTAATAAGATTAAGTTCTCACTGTCCGTAACCTCTTTATTTAAGGGTAGGGTCTTCCGTCTTCTATCATTATAGCTTTTATAAGGGGATACAATAAAGGATGATGATTGGGTTTTCAATGTGAATTTTTTTATATTCCTTTGGATAATTGGATCTTAGAAAATTAATAGAAGCACGACAAGTGAAAATTAATGGGGTTACGAAATTTTAGTAGTTTTGTGTAATAAATTAGCGTCAAATGAGTTGGTACTTGGTGGTAGTGGCATATTGGTAGATTTATGTAGAAATTGAATGTTTTTTCCAATATTTAGAAGTTATATAATCTATTGTCGAAAAGTTAATTACCAATTATTTTCAGTTTTGAATATATTTGAGTTGATATTTTTTAAGTTTGATTGTAATAATTAACAATTAGTTTAGTTAATGTTTTAATTAGATGCATTAAAAATCACAACCTTGCTTAGTTTATCTGCCCTAATTCATCAAATAGGTTGCACTGCGATATCTAATTGGAGACATTTCTGGTGGTAATGCTCACTACTTTGCAATGATTCAAGCATTTCAAGAGGCAATTAAAGACTACTCGACTCCATCAGGAAAATCTCTGATTTGAGACCTTACTACAAGAATAGGTAGTTAAGGTTTAAAACTGATTGAGTGAAGGCCTCTTTCAGTTAGTATGGGTAATGATATTAGATTCTTAAAGAATTAGATTGCCAGGTTTCCTTTGAGTTTGTCCGAGTTTGAAGCAAACTCTCTATACATAGATATTAGACATTTTATTATTGAGAAGATATTGATTGCTGACAAAGTCATAGTCAAATATGTTGTAACCAAAATTTGGGATGCAGATCTTCTCCTCACTTATGGGTCATCATCAGCTGTGGAGTTGATACTGCTACATGCACATAAAATGGGAAATCAATAACGTGTAGTCATAGTCTACTCACTTTCGAAGTTTGAGGGTGAACTTTTGCTTCGCAGATTGATAGCTAGGGGACTGAACTGTACATACACGCATATAAATACCTTATCTAATAAGGTGTAGACGCTTTGCTCTTTGTCTAACTCAATTGCATCAGTCTAGATTCTATTGGTTAGGCTTTTTCATAATATAAAAATTCTATTATACATCTTCTATATCAAATGGCACTTGCTTTTCCCATGAGAGGAAGTGGCACCCTTCATCAAAGAGAATGTAATTGTTTGGTGAAGTCATTTGTGTTGCAGCAGCTTTAATTTGGTCCACATTAAGTTTTAGGTTTCTTAAATAGGAGCTTTTGTTGAACTCATTTGCTGGTTTTGAAGATTGTATTTTGGCCACATATGTTACATTTTGCTTATTACAATGTCAATAGATTTGCATTATGTTGTATGTTAACATAACGTTGATTGCTTGTATTTGCCTTAAAGTAATGGATATTGATTCATTTGGATTAGTATCTTGTTTTGCAATGAAGACGTGCGGCTAACGAAATGTTTGAACTAATAGATGCGAAAACTTTTTTTTTTTATGCGTCTAATTTATTACTTTTTCATTAAACTCGAATAGCGCAAACTATTATAGGCAAATTAAAAGTGTAACTTGGGGGACCGCGAGCGTAGCACGCGACCCCAATCGATTCAAAATAGGACCCCGAGACTAAATTTCTACCTATTTCGGGTGCAAAATACACATCTCTTAAAACTAAGAGATTCCTCGAAGTAAACAATAGTTCAACTTGTCCTTTGCCTTGGACCATGATAGGTGCATTGTTTCCCATGTAGAGATGCTCCCCATCAACAACCTTGTTAAAGGATTTGAACCATTGAATAGAATTGCAAACATGCCTTGATGCCCCCGAATCGATCCACCAAGACAAAGAATCATCCTGCATAGCACTAATATTAGTATTCATAGATGAAAAACTTATATTAGAATTTTCATTCAAAATTGCAAGATTACCTTGAGTGGATGGTCCTTTGCTTCTTGAAGCTTAACCACTCCCCTTTGCCTTCTTTTGTTTGTTCTTTAGAACGAAGCAATTTTTCCTTCGGTGCCCGGGTTTACCACACTCCCAACATACCTTTTCGGTATTGGGAATAGTAGCCTTGCCCTTGGAAGAATCATTTCTCTTCCTCTTATCTCCGAGACGGGATGGTGGTTTCCCTTCCCCAACCATGTTGATAGTAGCAACATTAGGATTTTCATCCTTTCGGTTCTCATGAACCCGAATGCTAGACTCGACAATAATATGTTGTCCAAGATCGGAGAGTGTAATCTTCTCTCTTTTATGCTTAAGAGCATGTCTAACATCCCTCCAAGAGGGAGACAATTTGTCTAGAATGCTTGACACTAAGAAGACCTCATCAATTTCAATTTTATGCAATTTAAGGTTAGCATGCATCCTTTGTAATTCATGAAACTAATCAATTATAGGGCAATCTTCTACTATCTTATATGAATTGAAATTACTTACTAGGAATTTCTTGGAGCTAGCATCCTCCGCCATGTACTTGTTCTCCAAAGCATCTCACAACTCCTTGGCGGAGTCATGGTATTGGTAGATGTCAAACAAGGCATCTTGTATGCCATTGAGGATGTGACCCCGGCAAATAAAGTCATCGTTGTCCCATTTGGACCGCTTCCGATTTCGTTCAAGCACCTCGGTCTCCGGATCATCGGGCTTAGGTGCATCCGGCTTAGGTGAACGTATCACATAGGCAACGTTCAAGGTAGTGAGCATGAACATCATTTTCTTTTGCCAACGTCTAAAGTCGACGCCGACAAACTTTTCAAGCTTAGCAAAGTTTGAGGTAAAATCCTTCATAGTTGCCATCGATGAAGAATATCACAAAAGATTATTACGTGTATTAAACCCCTTTGTTGATGGCAAAATAAAAATTACAAAGACAATAACAATGCTAAGTAAAATGAAGATTGTTTTGTAACGACAACCGTTACCCGGAAACTTGATACAAGTTGTAGGCGTGTGCTCACTTTCCTTTTGTGATATTTCCCCCACAAAGGTACTTGGGTTGAAATGTGGAAATTTACAATGAGATACAAACAACTTCAATGTACCCTTAGTACTTAGGGTCTATAACTTAATAACTATGTGTTTAGGAATTATAAGAAATGGAATGCACAAACAAAAGTTAATTACTCTCTTGAGTGCACAAGACAAATGAGAGGAAGACTTAGAGAATTCAGAGGAAAAGTATGAATTCGGGGTGAGCCAAACTTCATGCTAAGGCCTCTATTTATATAGAAGAGGAGCCTCTTCATTATCATCACCATAATGATATCAATAATGATTATGATATCAATAATTCTAGTCATTTAAGTGCATAATCACACCATTATACTCAGAAATTATGAGTATAACGAATAGAATCCAATGCATTAAACACAAAGAAAACGGGAAGAAAGCAACGACACTTTCCAGCAGCCATCGACGAGTCGGCGATGGGTCCAAAAAAGGGACCGCCGACTCGGCGAAACCTTCTGACACAAAATGCGATTTTCCAGTAGCTAAAGCCGACTCGGCTATAGCTACATAAGGGGGACCGCCGAGTCGGCTGTCAGGCCTATCTCGGCTCCCCTTTTCCCTTGTTTTGTCTTATCTTCCAATGCCTTTCGGACCGAGTCAATTAATACGTATTTGTCCCACTACGTTAAAGTAGCTTTTAGTGATTTATTACGGACTTATAAATTGTTCCACTACCTTTTGTAGTACTTGGTGATTATATTCAGGATTATTAGACACTAAATGTTCAACAATATATATATATATATATATATATATATATATATATATATATATATATATATATATATATATATATATATATATATATATATATATATATATATATATATATATATATATATATATATATATATATATATATATATATATATACAGGGTTAGGATCAAGTGAAAACACTTAAAGTGGTATATGTAGAGATATACATATACATATAGAAGGATCAAGTGAAAACTGAAAACCAGACAGAGATATACATATAGAAGGAAAAGAGATACATATCATCTTATAGGCTGTACATATTTTTTGTGAAGAAAAAAATACATATTATTTACAAAAATACCATTTGAATATATACCCCTTTTAAGCGGTTATGTATCCTTTTTATGAAATGTCTAATTATTTACAAAACTGCCACCCAAATATGTACTCTATTTGAGCTATTATGTACCCCTGTTTTTCAGTTTTCACCATTTTAATTGGTTTTCACACGATCCAAATCCTATATATATATATATATATATATATATATATATATATATATATATATATATATATATATATATATATATATATATATATATATATATATATATATATATATATATATATATATATATATATGAACAGCAGACTCTTTGAGCAGAATGTTCCTACTGGTGTACAAAGGTTTGAACAGGGTGCGGAACATACAGATGGGAATACTGAGCATCATAGGGGCGGGAACCCTCTAATTCCCTCCCCACAATGATCATTGTTTCGTGGAACATAAGGGGCATGAATAGCCCCACAAAGATCAAAGAAATTAAAAACTTCCTTGAGAAAAACAACATTAATGTGATAGGCTTATTGGAGACAAAAATTAAAGAAGCAAAAGCCAAAAATATTCAGAAGACGCTGGGAAACAAGTGGAAATGGGCTACGAACTACGATAACCATGAGAAAGGGAGAATTTGGGTAGGTTGGAGGCATGATAGCTGCAGACTGGAAAGAGTTGACACCCACCAACAGTACATTGTAACTAAAATATCACCCATCAATTCAAGTACGAGTTTCTACGTCGTCTTTGTGTATGGGCTCCACACTGTTAAAGATCGAAGAGAGATGTGGAAGGGTTTGAAGAACATAAACTACAATTCGGAATGTCTGTTCATGGGAGACTTCAATGCAATTTTCAAAGAAGAGCATAGGAAGAATGGGTCGATGGTGACTACCTATGAAACTTATGACATGAAGCAGTGGCTAGATGAAATGGATCTTCACCCTCTCAATGAAAAAGGGCATTCCTTTTCGTGGACAAACAAGGAAGAGGGGGATAATTGCATTCTCACCAAGATCGATCATGCAATAGGGAACCTCCATTGGCTTAACACATACAACCATGCGAGTGTCCTCTATGCAAATCATCAGTTCTCAGACCACACTCCCTTGTTTGTTAACCTTGTTGATTTTGTGCAGATTCACAACAAGCCGTTTAGGTTCTTTAATTATCTTTGTGATCATCAGGAGTTTCGCAAGGTCGTAGAGGATGCTTGGAAAATTAAGGTCAAGGGCACAGGTCTCCATAGATTTTGGCACCGAATGAATAACGTCAAAGCTAACCTGAAGAAGCTGCATTCAAAAGAGTTTGCGGGAATTAAGCACAAAATAGCTGATTGGGAAAAAGCCTTGGAAAATACTCAAACCATGTTGCAAACCAACCCCACTAGCGAAGACCTTCACAAACAAGAAAGGGAAGCCTCAGAGCAAGTTCGCAAATGGAGAGTAATTGAGGATAAAGCCTTACACCAGAAATCAAGGGTGAATTGGATAAAGCATGGAGATGAAAACTCAGCCTACTTTCACGCTACAGTTAAGGAAAGACAAGCCTTCAACAGTATCCACTCGCTCCAAGATTCCGATGGCAAGTGGCTTAATAGTCCTCAGGAGATCCAGTATGAGATTAGCAAGTTTTACCAAGGGCTCCAAGGAACCGCAACTTTGAACCTTGAGGTCATAAACAGGAGGATCATGAGAGCCGGGGCACAGCTCGATACTCAGAGTAGTCAGATTCTTTCCCAAGATGTGAATGAGAAGGAGATCAAAGATGCACTGTTTGGGATGAATGATAACAAAGCTCCTGGAATAGATGGGTTTAATGCATGCTTTTTCAAGAGGACTTGGGACATAATCAAAGATGACCTTGTGAGCGCCATCACAGAGTTTTTCAACAGCAGCTCCATTTTTCAACCCTACAACTGCACTTCTGTTACCTTGATCCCTAAGTCGGCAAATGCTAACAAAGTGGGTGACTACAGATCGATTGCATGTTGCACAGTCGTCTACAAGATCATATCGCGAGTGATAGAGCTTTATTATTATACTATTTTATTATCTTTATTTTGTTTATATTTTATGTTTACTCTAGTTAAATGTTATTAATATTACTTTTTATCACTATATATGTAAATATTATTATTATTATTATTATTATTATTATTATTATTATTATTATTATTATTATTATTATTATTATTATTATTATTATTTTAGCACAGCTCGTCATTTTGAAGCAAAAATATGTAAATCAGCTAATTCGCGGGTCGCGAAGGAAGTAACTGGTCGCGAGCTCCCTGGTCGCGAAAAATGTCACTGGTCGCGAATTTGCTAATTTGGTTTTTCCGTATTGCCGCCTTCACGTTTTACTTTAGAACTCTATTGGACTTCAAGGACAGCAAAAGGGAGCGGCAGAAGTCTGTTCGAGAGGAAGACAATCATTCCATCCTTCTCTTCTCAATTAAGTAAGCTTTTGTAAATCTAGTATTTAAGTAATAGATTGTAATAGTTTTGTAGAAAGTTTTTGAGTAGTAAAATATAGAAAAATCAGAAATAGGAAGTAGTAGTTTTTAGTTCTCAAAGCTTTTGATAGATTCAATTTAGGGTTGATTAGTTGTAATTAAAGAAGATCTTTTTCATTTTGTCATACTTTTGAAGAAGATGGCCATTGTAGGCTAAGCTTCATCTTGAGGAAAGTTAGGTTTTCTCTTTTGCCATTAATTGTAAGTCTTCCTATCTTATTAATATAGTCATCTTTGATAACTTCTTTGCTCTTATGAATTGAATTGGTTAATTGGAATGCTTAGTTGCAAATGGGTTTTCTAATTTACTTGTTCACATGCTATTGAATTGGATTGCTTTATCTAATTTGAGTTTAGTAGCAACTTGAATAATTTATGAAACTTGCTTTAGTTTGTAAGTTATTTGAGAAGGAATATCATTGTGGTTAATTGTAGTCTTGCTTTAGCTTACAATTCCATAAGTTTGTTGAATTGTTATAATGTATACTTGATGCTTTTCATTTATGCAATTATAATCAATATAAGGATGCTTTTCCTTTCAATAGACTAGTTGATTATTTTGATTTGGGAAGATTGAAAATTAATGTGTGAAATTGGAATACTAACAAGTACTCAAGAATCCTTTTTACTTGTTCACAACCACATAGTCCTTGTTATTTGTTTTTAGCAAAATTAAACAAGATAGTTCATCACTCTACTTACCCCCCTTTTTATATTAGTGTTAATATTTATAAGATAAACCTTAATCAATTTGAAGGTCCAACTTTCCCTGTGGATCGAACCTCTGCTTACTACTATATTACTTAGTTGTTTTATATTTAGGAGTAGTTGTAATTTACTTTGACAAGCATAAACGACTGTGAAAACATAGCTCTGTCAAATTTGGCGCCGTTGCCGGGGACTTGTTTTGGCGCACCCCATTTTGATTGTGGTATATCTTTTGATTGTATATGATAAATACCCGTGCTACTAACAAAGATATTTTGCAGTACGATCCTGAAATAGAAAGGACACTTTTTAGAATAAGGAAAGAAATTCGCGAGTGTTTTAAGGAACTCCCTTTCGAAGAGGCTGAATCAATGGCTAGAGAAAGATCGTTGCGAGAATTGAAAGCTCCTAATATAGAACATCAACCTTTGTGCATCACATATCCTGCACAAGGTGAGGGTTCTACTTTTGAGATTAAATCAGGGCTTATTCATGTGTTGCCTACCTATCATGGTTCCAATGGTGAAGATCCGAACAAGTTTTTATCTGAATTCCATGTGGTTTGTAGTAGTATGAAACCAATTACAGCTTCTGATGATGTCTTCAAACTTAGGGCATTTCCTTTTGCTTTAAAAGATGACGCGAAAGATTGGTTATACTACTTGCCACCGGGTTGTATCACTACTTGGACGGATATGAAAAGACGCTTTTTGGAGAAATATTTCCCAGCTTCTAAATCATCAACTTTGAAGAAGGAAATTAGTAACATAGAGCAATGGTCTGATGAGTCTTTTTATGAGTATTGGGAGAGATTCAAGAGATTGTGTGCAAGTTGTCCTTATCATGGGTATTCCGATGATGATCTCATTTTGAACTTTTATAATGGTCTTTTGAATGATGAAATGCGAATGGTGAATGCAGCGAGTGGAGGCTCTTTCTTAAGTAAAACGCCTACTGCTGCTAGGGAATTACTTGAAGAATTAGCTGAGGGTTCAAGACAATTTAGTAAGAGGGAAAATCCAAGGAAAACAAGTCTTGATGGTCCTAGCTCTAGTACTAAGGTTCACAAGTTAGAGGATAAGGTGGAGGCCCTTACTTCAATGATGAGGGATTTTATGGTGAAGAACAAAACTCAACAAGTAAAAGCTTGTGGAATATGTTCTTTAGATCATGCCACCGACACATGCCCACAACTTCAAGAGGAAACTTATGAAGAAGCAAAAGCCATGGGATTTCAAGGTCAAAATCAAAATTTTCCAAGAAAGAATGATCCTTACTCCAACACTTACAATCCGGGGTATAAAGATCATCCAAACTTTAGGTGGAGACCTCAAAATCCTAATCCTAATCCACCATACCAACAACAATTCCACCAAAGACCACAGCAGCAACAACAACAACAGCAAGGTGTTAACCCGAGTTCTAGCATGACCACTGAAGATATGCTAATTGTATTGACTCAAAATGTTTCCAATATGCAAACTCAGATTGTTCAAAATCAAGAGGAAACAAGGTCAAGTATCAAAAATATTGAGAGGCAAATAGGCCAAATTTCTGGAGCAGTGAGTAAATTGGAAGCCAAGGAGTCTGATCAGTTGCCATCACAAACCGAGCCAAACCCTCGACCCAATGTGAGTGCCATTACTTTAAGGAGTGGTAAGGAGTTAGTGAGTAAGGAGAAACCCTTGGTGAGTGAGAAGGAAATAGAAGAAGAAATTGTGGTTGAAGAGCCACAAGAAAGAGAAGAAAAAGAAGAGGCATCAACATCAAAACCGTCAATTCCATATGAGCCGATTGCACCATTTCCTGAAGCATTAAAAGGAGGACAAAAATATGAGAATGACAAGGATATTTATGATGTCTTCCGGAAATGTGAAGTGAACATTCCACTTTTAGATGCATTGAAGCAAATTCCAAGGTATGCAAAATTCTTGAAAGAATTGTGCACTACAAAGAGAAAGCAAAGGTTGAAGGGAGTACAAAAAGTGAAGGTGAGCGAGCATGTTTCCGCTATTTTTCAACAAAAACTTCCTCCAAAATGTGGAGATCCAGGTATGTTTACTATTCCTTGTGTCATTGGTGATATTACATTTCAAAAAGCCATGTTAGACTTAGGTGCTTCAATAAATATTATTCCATATTCATTGTATAAATCTTTGAAATTGGGTACCTTAGTTGAAACTGGAGTAGTAATACAACTCGCAGATCGTTCAAATGCATATCCGAAAGGTATAGTGGAAGATGTTTTAGTTAAAGTAGGTGACCTAATATTTCCTGCAGATTTTTATGTTTTAGAAATGGAACATGATAAACATGTGGCACCTATCTTGTTGGGTCGCCCTTTTATGAAAACTGCAAAAACAAAAATTGATGTGCATACTGGGTTACTTACAATGGAATTTAATGGTTGTCAAGTAGAATTTAACATTTATGATTCAATGAAGTATCCTACTGAGAATTTTACTTGTTATTCTGTTGATATGATTGATGATATGTCTCAAGACTTGTTTAACATTGAAAATGAGGATAAATTGAAGGTTGTAATTGAAAATGATCTTGATAATATAAATGAAGAATATTGCATGAGTACAGAAATTGAGGAAGTAATACGGGATTTGAATAAAAATGAATTAATTGGTTCTTTTGACAGTAAACCAATACCACTAACCATCCCAAAAGAAAAAGATTTGCCATCTGTTTTGCAGGCAACAAAATCAGAGCTTAAACCACTTCCTGAGCATTTGAAGTATGTTTTTCTTGGAGATAATGAAACTTTTCCAGTGATTATTTCCAATAAGCTTAACGATGAACAAGAAGAAAAACTGATTGCAGTTTTGAAAGCACATAAGGATGCAATTGGTTGGACTATTGCCGACATCAAGGGCATTAGTCCAACTACTTGCATGCATAAAATCCTGTTGGAGGAAGGTGCAAGGCCAGTGAGACAACCACAGAGAAGGTTAAATCCACCAATGATGGAGGTAGTAAAAGCAGAAATTCTGAAGTTGTTACAAGCAGGTATTATATTTCCAATTTCTGACAGCGAGTGGGTAAGTCCGACTCAAGTGGTTCCAAAGAAATCGGGAGTTACAGTGGTAAGAAACAATGATGGTGAATTGGTTCCTACCCGAGTCCAAAATGGTTGGCGAGTGTGTATAGATTATCGTCGTTTGAATGCCGTAACTAGGAAAGACCACTTTCCTTTACCCTTCATCGACCAAATGTTAGAAAGGCTAGCCAAACATGAATATTATTGCTTCTTAGATGGGTATTCTGGATATCTACAAGTACCAATTGCACCTGAAGATATTGAGAAAACCACCTTCACATGCCCTTTTGGCACATATGCATATAGGCGTATGCCGTTTGGATTATGTAGTGCACCCGCTACATTTCAACGGTGTATGATGAGCATTTTCTCTGAGTTTTTAGAAAAATTTCTTGAAGTTTTCATGGATGATTTCACAATCCATGGAGACACTTTTGATCAATGTTTGGGAAATCTAAAACTTGTGCTTAAAAGATGTATTGAAACAAACTTAGTTTTAAATTCAGAGAAATGTCACTTCATGGTTGAACAGGGCATAGTCTTAGGTCATGTGATTTCAAGACGGGGAATTGAGGTAGATAAAGCAAAAATAGATATTATACAATCGTTACCCTACCCCAAAACAGTGAGAGAAGTGCGTTCCTTTTTAGGACACGCAGGATTTTATAGAAGGTTTATTGAAGGATTTTCGAAAATAACTGTTTGCCTTTGCAGGTTATTACAAAAAGATGTGGAATTCAATTTCAATGAGGAGTGCAAAAAGGCATTTGATGAACTCAAAAAGAGGTTAGTTTCAGCTCCTATTATCCAACCACCCGATTGGTCTTTACCTTTTGAAATTATGTGTGACGCGAGTGACTACGCCATCGGTGCAGTCCTTGGTCAAAGGGTGGGTCGAAATCCCTATGCAATCTATTATGCGTCAATAACTCTTAATGAAGCACAAAAGAATTATGCAACAACTGAAAAAGAGTTATTGGCTGTAGTATTTTCATTAGAGAAATTTCGATCATATTTGCTAGGTACCAAGGTTGTAGTTTATACAGATCATGCGGCTATACGCCATTTGATGATAAAAAAAGAAAGAGAGTAGCTAGATCGAAAACCCGAAAGGGCGATCTAGGCAAAATGAGAGAAATGAGAGACAAATTTGCTTTTCTGTTTCCAAAAGTTTTGTCAAAACACTTATCCACCTAAATTTTTTTGACTTAGTACAAATTATAAACTCAATTTTTCATAAGAGTTTATAATAAGACTAAGTATTTTTGAGCTCTTGATTCTTCATCTTTTTACTTCCATATTTAAAACTTACTCGAGGACGAGTAAGGACTAGGTGTGGGGGTATTTGATAGAGCTTTATTATTATACTATTTTATTATCTTTATTTTGTTTATATTTTATGTTTACTCTAGTTAAATGTTATTAATATTACTTTTTATCACTATATATGTAAATATTATTATTATTATTATTATTATTATTATTATTATTATTATTATTATTATTATTATTATTATTATTATTATTATTATTATTATTTTAGCACAGCTCGTCATTTTGAAGCAAAAATATGTAAATCAGCTAATTCGCGGGTCGCGAAGGAAGTAACTGGTCGCGAGCTCCCTGGTCGCGAAAAATGTCACTGGTCGCGAATTTGCTAATTTGGTTTTTCCGTATTGCCGCCTTCACGTTTTACTTTAGAACTCTATTGGACTTCAAGGACAGCAAAAGGGAGCGGCAGAAGTCTGTTCGAGAGGAAGACAATCATTCCATCCTTCTCTTCTCAATTAAGTAAGCTTTTGTAAATCTAGTATTTAAGTAATAGATTGTAATAGTTTTGTAGAAAGTTTTTGAGTAGTAAAATATAGAAAAATCAGAAATAGGAAGTAGTAGTTTTTAGTTCTCAAAGCTTTTGATAGATTCAATTTAGGGTTGATTAGTTGTAATTAAAGAAGATCTTTTTCATTTTGTCATACTTTTGAAGAAGATGGCCATTGTAGGCTAAGCTTCATCTTGAGGAAAGTTAGGTTTTCTCTTTTGCCATTAATTGTAAGTCTTCCTATCTTATTAATATAGTCATCTTTGATAACTTCTTTGCTCTTATGAATTGAATTGGTTAATTGGAATGCTTAGTTGCAAATGGGTTTTCTAATTTACTTGTTCACATGCTATTGAATTGGATTGCTTTATCTAATTTGAGTTTAGTAGCAACTTGAATAATTTATGAAACTTGCTTTAGTTTGTAAGTTATTTGAGAAGGAATATCATTGTGGTTAATTGTAGTCTTGCTTTAGCTTACAATTCCATAAGTTTGTTGAATTGTTATAATGTATACTTGATGCTTTTCATTTATGCAATTATAATCAATATAAGGATGCTTTTCCTTTCAATAGACTAGTTGATTATTTTGATTTGGGAAGATTGAAAATTAATGTGTGAAATTGGAATACTAACAAGTACTCAAGAATCCATTTTACTTGTTCACAACCACATAGTCCTTGTTATTTGTTTTTAGCAAAATTAAACAAGATAGTTCATCACTCTACTTACCCCCCTTTTTATATTAGTGTTAATATTTATAAGATAAACCTTAATCAATTTGAAGGTCCAACTTTCCCTGTGGATCGAACCTCTGCTTACTACTATATTACTTAGTTGTTTTATATTTAGGAGTAGTTGTAATTTACTTTGACAAGCATAAACGACTGTGAAAACATAGCTCTGTCAGCGAGTTCAGGCTGGAAGGCTTCAGAAGGTGATTGGGAGTGTGATAGATCAATCGCAATCAGGGTTTATTCCAGGGCGTCAAATGGCGGATAATATCTTATTAGCAGCAGAGCTCATCAAAGGGTACACCCGGAAAAACAATAGTCCAAGATGTATGATCAAGATGGACCTTAGGAAGGCTTATGACTCTATCAGCTGGACCTTTTTGTTCTCGGTCATGGATGAAATGGGCTTCCCTCCTAGATTTGTCAATTGGATCAAGACATGTGTTACTACTGTTTCGTTCTCCATCCTTGTTAATGGCTCCCCATTGAAACCATTCGAAGCTAAGAAAGGTTTACGCCAGGGTGACCCGATGTCCCCGTATTTGTTCGCCATAGCTATGGAGTACCTATCCAGGCTAATGTATAACCAGAGTGAGAACCAAAGCTTTCATTTTCACCCTAGATGCAAGAGAGTCAACATTACACACCTCCTGTTTGCTGATGACCTCCTCATGTTCTGCAAGGCCGATCTTGGCTCTGTCCAAAGCTTGATGCGCACCTTCCAGAGTTTCTCCAAAGCTTCGGGTCTTGAAGCCAATACTAGCAAGAGTAATGTATACATCTCAGGGGTCGACAATCAGTGCAAAACCCAGATCTTACAGTTCTTACAGATGGAGGAAGGCGACTTTCCTTTCAGATATTTGGGGGTCCCTCTCCATTCAAAGAAGCTGAACTCCCGAGAATGTAGGCCACTGGTAGATAAGATTGTGGGCAGAATTAGTTACTGGTCCTCGCGTTTACTCTCGTATGCCGGTAGGGTCCAGCTCGTCCGATGTGTCATTGGTGGGATGCTCAACTTCTGGGGTCAAATCTTTTGTTTGCCGAAAAAGCTTCTCAAAATGGTGGAAAATATCTGCAGATCATTCATATGGTCAGGTAAAGAAGGGTTGACAAAGAAAGCAGCGGTCTCCTGGAAACAAATGGGCCTTCCTTTCTCTAAAGGCGGGCTAAACTTGAGGGATATGTATGTTTGGAATAGGGCTGCTATTCTTAAGCACCTATGGAATCTGGCGAGGAAAAAAGAAAACTTATGGGTGAAATGGGTACATAGCTACTACTTGAAGAACCAGGATATTCAAGAGGTTATCCCGTCGATACATGCCTCCTGGAGCTTCAAAAAAATCATCAAGCAAAGGAGCCTCTTGAGTCAGATAGGAGGTTGGGAGAAAATCACCAAGACAAATAAGTTCGATATAGGCAGAGCTTACGAGTTACTAATTGCGCCAGAGCCGAAGGTTCACTGGGGTACCATTATGATAAAGAATCCAGCTAGTCCTAGTGTCAGGTTTATCACTTGGCTAGCCATCCAAAACAGATTAGCTACTAAGGGCCGAGTTGCGAAATGGATGAGCCTTTCAGATGATTTGTGCACCTTCTGTAAAGCGTCAAGACAAACTGCTCAGCATCTTTTCTTCGACTGTGCGAATATTCGGGAGGTTCGGCACCGGGTCTTCAGTTTCCTTCCTCGTGGGCTAGACGACCGTGATTTCCAGGCAAAGATTCAGCAGATGAGTAAAATCAACAGGAAGAAGACAGACCGTGCCAAACTTATTGTGGGCCTCTGGACGGAAATGATCTATGTCATCTGGATGCAGCGAAACAAAAAAGTTTTTGACAACCACACTTTCAATGCAAAAGAAGCTGCTGATTGTATAGTCTTTAGGATGGCAGGGAGAGCTAATAGTAGGATGTTAGATATGCTTGTAACTAGTTAGCTAGGTCTTTTTGGGGTTTTTGGGCTGGCGCTCTCCTTTTTGTATGGGCGTTAGCGTTTTTGGTGGCTCGGGTGGAGTTAATTTCCAGCCTGGGCGTTTGTATGGATCTGTTTTGGTATATAATACAAATCATTTGACAATATATATATATATATATATATATATATATATATATATATATATATATATATATATATATATATATATATATATATATATATATATATATATATATATATATATATATATATATATATATATATATATATATATATAAGTTATGGTCCCTAGTATACATGTTCCTTTTCCCCTCACATCTCAGAGAGAATTTAGAGTGATAACATAAGGGTTGTCACTTTAGAAAATATGTGTTAATCTAGAAGACCCATACACTTTTATTTTCAAGATTATCTACCGTTCTATGGAAACAGGTATTCTTCAATTTTGCCTTTTCAGTTTATTTTTCTAATTCAACATAATTGAACATGTTAGTTAATAATGATATTCACCATTTATTTGTCCCATCAAGTAGTATCAGTCGCTTCTTAAGTTGGATTTTTAGGATTTTTTTTAAGATGTGTTTTATGGCAACATGGTCAAGTAGTTATCTGGGTATTGCTATTATTATCATGTTGACCTTGATGTTTTAGAATTCATTTATCCTTTTTCCTTTAATTCGGTTGATTATTGCATCTTGATTTCCTGAGTTTCCGCCGTATGGTATCTGGTTTTAAAAATAAGATTTTATTAAGATCTTCGATTTGAAATTAGATTTTGGAATATAACCCTAACCTGTATTGTATCGGTGGCCATGATTCAGTTATTTTTTTATTTTTATAATTTTTTTTCGAAAAAAATATAAAAAAATAAAAAAATAAAAGGGAAATTCCACGTGGTAACCTTGAGGTTTTGGGTTTTCCACGTGGTAACCAAAACTTTTAAAAAATCCACGCGGTAACCCTGAGGTTTACGTAAATGTTTCATCATGACCTTTTTGCATATAAAAACGTTAGCAAACGTTAATTTCGAAGCTTTATGTCTGTTGTATGCATATTTATGCGACTTACCATTCGAAATGTCATCAGTTTGAACCTTTTCCCCCAAAATATAACCCTCAAATCTACCATTTTTCATCCAAATCATATTTTTTTTTCCCCGAATCCAAATATGGTAGAGTTTGGGTTTGTATTTTGGGGAAAATGGTTGAGACTAATGGCATGTAAAATGGTGAGTCGCATATATAGGCATACAACAACCTTAAAGCTTCAAAATTAATGTTTCTTAACGTTTTGCTAACATTTTATGTGCAAAAAGGTCATGATGGAACAATTTGGTAAACCTTAGGGTTACCATGTGGATTTTTTAAAAGTTTTGGTTACCACGTGGAAAACCCAAAACCTCAGGGTTACCACGTGGAATATCCCAAAATAAAAACAGTTAGCGAAAATAAACTAGTACTTACGTCGCTGTTATTAAAATTGCTCTTCGCTTCGGATGTTGAGAGGGTTGCTGTCAGTAGGGGTGTTCAAAAAAATCCGGTTTGCAAAACCCGATCCGGAATATCCGGTATCCGGTTTCAAAAACCGGATAAATAACCCGGTTTGTCGAAAGCGGGTATTCCGGACCGGGTACCCGGTTTATAAACCGGGTATTCGGGTCGGATCCGGATCGCATTTTTGTAAAACCGGATACCCGGTATCCGGTTTAGTTTTTTTTAAAAAAATCTTCCAGCAAACCCTAGGTATTTAAATCCTCATGGCTCATATAATCTTACTCTTCAGCGCCGTCCATCACCTTTTTTCTCCTGACTCTTACTTCATCTTCTTCCTCTCGCCTTCATCACCGTCACCATCTTCGGTTCTTCACTCCATCACCATCGTCATTCGTCACAACACAAGTTCCAGACCTCATCTTCATAAGGTCCATCAAATTCAGACCATCACCATCTTCATAAACCGGGTAAGAGTCGACTCGTACAGCATACCGCATAGCCCGATAGGCGCATACCTACGTTCGACCCGTACCAGTAGAAAGGCCTCTCGTATTCATCTTCATAAGGTCCATCAAATTCAGACCATCACCATCTTCTTCCCAGAAAATATTTGAGCAATATGTGTTTGAGAATTCAAAGTCAAGATATTTGTTTTGTTCTTATTTAGAAATTCAATCATAAAATCAAAAAAGTTAATTGCAAGTAGTTTTTTCTTTAATTGAGTTTAATTGTAGAGGGTGTAGAATCAGAATCATAAAATCATAAAAGTTAATTGTAGTTTTTTTTTTTATTTAGAAATTCAATCATAAGTAAATTAAGTATAGAAATATATGTAGTAGCGTGTGCAGAAATTAGAATCAGAAATGGGTCAATGCTCAATGCAGTGAAACACTAGTTATGAAAGTTTTTTTCTTTAATTGAGTTTAATTGTATAATTGTAATTGAGTTTAATTGTAATGTAGTACTGTAATTGTAATGCTCAAAAAAGTTAATTGTAGTTTTTTTCTAGAAATTAAGTATATGAATTTTATATAAAAAAAATGTTAAAAAGAAATAAAGAAAAAAAAATACATGTTTTATAGGAAATAAACAAAACCGGATATCTGGTTTCCGACCCGGTTTAAACCGGGTATCCGTATTCCGGGTACCCGGTTTAAACCGGGTCGGAACCGGATCGCAATTTTAGGTACCCGAAAAAGCGGGTACCCGGATTTCCGGATCCGGGTCGACCCGGTATCCGGTTTTGAACACCCCTAGCTGTCAGAAGCTTGGCGTGGGTAGTGACATGTTGTTATCATTGGCTGAGGGTCTGATGGTGCTCCGTTCTGTTCTGCTGCCTTCATATATGCTGTATGGAGTTAGCTGTCGTGTTGGTTACTTATGGATGTATGATAGTTTGGATTTGCTTGCTGCTGATTTCTTGATGAAGATATTGTGTCGGTTGCTTGGGGTTATTTAGGCTGCTGTTTTGTTCATTTTCTTGATGCTGGCTCCTAATCGATGCTGCCATTGTGTGATACTGTTGTTGCCTTTGTGTGTCGCTGCTGTTGCCATTGTGTGATGCTGCTGTTGTCATTGTGTGATGTTGTACTGTGTTCTCTTCCTAAACCTGTTGGAATTTGCTGCTGGCTATGTTATTCTTGATGCTATTAGTTGATGTCCTGTTTCGATACTAGCTGCTGCTCTATATTGTTGACAGAGTATGCTGGAGTTTGTTGCTGCCTCAAGAAGGCCACTATTGTAATGCTGCTATATTGATGCTTATTGATCAAATGGCAAGCAGCTTCTATGTATTTATTTGGTGAACTGTCTTTTTTTGTTTAGCTGACTTTTTTATGCCGGCTTGTTCTTGGCCTCGGTTTTTGCTCTTATGCACATGAAGAGTGGGTCGTGGCAACCCTTCCTAGAAGGTGGGTCTCGGTTCCACACTGATGCTCATAGGATTTTTCGAGTGTCCTTTGACTTGATGTATTTGGTTTATTCTGGTGAATGAAAAAGTTTTTATTTGCCAAAAAAATGGGTAATATTTAAATTTTGATAAAAAAAAATGAGATTTATATTATTTTTTAATTTAGATATAGCTATCCTATGTTTTACACTCTTATGACGTGACAGCTGCGACATTGTAACAAATTTTTCGCCGCACTGTTTGCATTTCTAAGAATTTTCAGAATTCTATTCCTTGCTCTTTTTCTTGTCCTTCTTCTGCGCCGTAAGAATTTTAGATGTAGATCTCTTTGTAGTTGTATCCATCTGTAAAATTTAAGTTAAATTATAAAATTGAATAAATTTAAAAAAAAACAGAATAATTAGGTCTAATGTACTTTTAATATATAAAATAATATTCTGCATTGTCTTTCATTTTAGTACGTCTCACTTAATTGGCATTATTTTTTTTTTTGAATAACACTTAATTTGCATTATTTCTATATCAACAAAAAACGTTCTCATTATATATATGTTTTTTTTCCGTATTAATAGTTACAGTTTATATTTGAATAATCTAGACCAATATTCACACACTAACTCCTCCGTAATATAAAATATAAAAAATTAAAAATTAAAAATTAAAAAACATTCTAATTAAAATAAATACATAAAATAAATAATATAATAAAACATAATTAAGTATATTATTTGACACGTATTTAATCTTTTATTACAGTATCATTATATGACTATAAACATTGGATTGTTTGAATATTATATATACTCTTAAATCATTTTATTATTATTTTATTATTATTATTATTATTATTATTATTATTATTATTATTATTATTATTATTGATCATAAGCTTCATCCACTTATTTATATTATATTTTAATTTCACTAATACTTTTTTCTAATTTTTCAATTGGATATATTTTTAAAAGATTAAAATAGCAACAGATATATAATTTCACAAATATAAAGAAAAAGTTTGTAAAAATAGCAACAGATATATTATTTTATAGAAAAATGTTACATTGCTCTGATAAGCCATAAATAATTATTGGCGAAACATAAGAATGCAAAGCACTCACCAAAAGTAAAGAAGAATAACAAACATTAATGGTTTTCAAATTCTTAATGTAGTATGCAATTATAGTCTTGTGGATCTATAATGATGTTCTTTTCTCTTTTTTTTTTAGGATTTTTGTGGTTTAAAGTGAATTGTTTTTTATGTACAATTTTGATTTTGTATAAAAATAAAAATTTACCAGTCAATGATCTTGACTCAAAGTCACTTCAGATAGTACAGATAGTCACACACAACTCCATATAAAATATAAAAAATTAAAAATTAATAATTAAAAATTAAAAAAATTCTAATTAACATAAATAGATAAAATAAATAATATAATGAAACATAGTTAAGTATATTATTGTTTGAATGATTATATGACTCTTAAATTATTGTTTTAGAGCAATGGGATGATGCTCGATAATATAAAAAATAAAAAAATATTAATCAAAATAAATAGATAAAATAAATAATAAAATTATCAAATGAATAATCTTTACACGAAAATTATTTACCCGTCATTAATACTTTTTTCTAATTTTCCAATTGGATATATTTTTAAAAGATTACATACTACATATATTATGAACTTATTATTCATATAATTATTTTTGAGAGTTGTATAAACATATTTACCCACTTATATTATACAAAAATAGGAAATAAATGGTTGCATATTTATTATATTAAGAAATAAATTATAAATAATGATAATCTTTTCCTACCATATTAGGTTGAAAAATGGGCGGGAAAACTTTTGCCTACAGTCTGACATGTGTCAAGACTGTTTTTTTAGTAGTTTTTATAAATATTGTTAATTTGAGGACGAATACACTTGTCTTATAGGTTAATGTTTTAAAATACACAAATTCTTATTTGAGACGTCTTTTGTAAAATACGATTCTCAAAAGGCCAGCCCAAATCTAATTTATGTTAATTTAAAAAAATTGATGCGCACGTATGAGGTAAAATGTGAAAAGTCACATAGCATATTTTAGGTGAAAAGTCACATTTATATAGCATTAGGTATGAGGAGGCCTGTGTTACATCCACACTTCTAGCCATAGGACTCTCGTGTGAGGGACGTGTTAAAGTATATAACATATGTTGGAGCCTCAACCATCAGCTTAAGCTTTTGGTTGAGTTGGTTCCTTGACACCGGCAACAAACAGTCCATATTTAACTACGGGGAACAGTACAACGGGCAGTAGCAACAGATGCTAGCATGGAGCAACAACATCAGAACCAGAGGCAAAAATTCGATCCGACCCGAAAATGAAACCGGGATCCGACCCGATAAAACCTGAACCCGACCGATCTGAAAGCGACTTAACCCGAAACATGACCGACCCGATAATTACCTGACCGAAAATGATCCGACCAAAAACCGATCCGACCGACCCATTTTGACAGGTCCTATATCAATTTTTAGAGTAATCTCAATGTCAGAATTCATTTCAAATAAAATTTTAGTTTTCAAAGTATCTCAACATATTGAGCATATCACTTGAACCCTAAAACTCATTAATAAATCTGAAAAAAATACGCATTTAACGTCTTGGTTATTTGTATCTTTTAAGACGAAATAAGTACTTAGTTATTTGTATATCTTTCTAACATGAAAATTGTGAAGATATTTTTTATTAGGAAATAATAAGATATGTAACATTTTTATTTAACGTTACAACTTTACTAATCAAACACAATAACTTTTATGGAGCACGTATCTTACAAGTCTTTCAAAATAAGTATTAATTCTCTATTTCCTTACACTTAAATGAACCCGACATACCAACTATTTTTTGAAAATTGTACAATTAATTTCTCTAATGTGACATGTATGTCACAAATCCAACTATACATAGAGTAAAAAGTTTAGAACACGAGCGTCGCAATAACTGGTTTTTTATAACTTGAAATGAATTACATAAGGCTTTAATATTGTGTCAATTGATATTTGTCAATTTGTCATTTGTCAATAACTGGTTTCATGAATCAATTGCATTGTTTTGGCATTTGTCAATTTGTCATTTCATGAATCAACTGTTTTGTCAATTTACAATACGATTTTTAGTGTGTACAAGTTCATGTTAATAAAATTTATGTGTAATAACCCATCAAATATACCTTTTTAGTATGTACTAGGTACATGCCTGTGCTAAGCACGGAATCATAATAACTTTTGGAAAAACATATGAGAAAAAAATTGGTTATTAAAGACTCTATTGTTGAAGTGAAAAGAAGAATCAATGGAAAAACATGAGGCAAAATCAAATATAGATCAAATTAATTAAGCAAATCAATGTAATAAAATTAAATTTAAAAAACTACCTAAAATAACTTAAGTAGAATTAGGCGGGAAAATAACTCTTAAAATTGTGACACTTGTCACACTCTTCTATTGCTTTAGTAGAATTTATGATTATGATATACAAAAACAAAACACACATATAAGTATATAACATTATATGGTACTATTGAAATTTTTTCATGTACTACTACTCTCAATGATTATCAATAACGTACATTTGAGTTCATTAATTTTAGTATTTCTTTCTAAAATTTAATTTTACCATCTAATTATGAGGGAATATTTAATCATAATATCTATTCAAGTGTATCAATATATTATAACTTCATTAGCATTTTAAGTTTTATCATATATTATGATTACATTTAGTACATCATCATCATACCCAGTGTTCCCGCACATAGATACTCTATGGTCAGGGTCCGGGGAAGGAAGGTCGACGGCGTCTCATACCCAGAAGGATAGGGCGGTCATAAGAGTCCTTCGGCTCTATAGTAGTCTTCAAGGATAGGACCTGCAAAAATCAGAAACCTGCATCTTACACCCACGTTATAAATTTATAAACGATATAGGTAAAAGAGGCAGTGAATAGCGATGACGAAAGACACAGAACAGTAACAAACAAGTCTAGTAATCTAGGAGGTGAATAAGGCGCCGCCATGTGGCTCTATCCCTGGTCAGGTCCTTAGAGAGGTGTAGTTCGAGCAGGTCGCTGTTAATCTGCTCCTTCCACGTCCTCTTAGGTCTTCCCCGGCTTCTCTTGCCCTCCACTATGATGTGTTCAATCCTTCTCACTGGAGCGTCATGGGTGCTTCTCTGCACATGCCCAAACCATCTGAGCCTGTTCTCCCGCATCTTTGCAGAGAGAGGTGCAACCCCTAACTTCTCCCTAAACTCCTGATTTCTAATCCTGTCCATCCTTGTCTTACCACACATCCATCGCAGCATGCGCATCTCTGTTACATTTAGTACAAATTTACTAATACTTAATTTAGTGCCGTTCCTAATAATGTTCGGGCCCTAAGCAAAAATAGATTGATGGCCCTTATATAGTTAAAAGTTTTAGTTCGTTTTTAATATAATTTGATTATCAAGCGCTTAATTAAGAAACTCAATACTGTAAATTCGATCCATGTTATAAGCTATTTATGCAAATACAATTTTAATAATAAGGATTAACTCAATTTGGGCCCCTTCATAAGCTGGGCCTTAGGCGTTTGCACCTCAAAACTACCATTAGGAACGAGCCTGACTTAATTTATAACTATTATAAGCATATTAATGTAGTAGTAAAAGGTTTTTTTATGATGAATTTTTTAAATTTTGATTAAAAGTCCTACATATTATAAACTTATCACTAATAAACAAAAGTATGAATTGTGTAACACGAGTATAATCCTAGTTAGTCCTGTCTAAGAAAAGAAATAGGTGAAAATAGAATAGTGAGCTGCGCATTTGTAAAAACCTCCGAGGCTCCGCTTAGTTCACAACCACCATTAACGACGCCTTTCCTCATCCTCAACTCTTGTGCTCTTTCGTTAGGGTTCTAGTTCCTTAGACCGCATCTTTTCTCCTTCTCAACACCAATTTTGGAGGGCTTAAAAGATTCTAATGTTAGCAATCGGAAGGTTGCCGCCGGCGATCTGGTTCTCGTCTCCGTACCGTTCTGGTACAAACTTCCGAAACATAGATTTTTTTCAAGTATGGCGTTTCAGGTAACTATGCTTTGGACCCTATTCAATTTTTTCACTTTGCCCAATTCCTATAGAAATACATAAGCTATTCTATATTTGTTTCATGTTTGCTATGGAATGATCATAAATTTGTTTCAAGATTTAACATATTTTGCGGCGAGAAGTTAAAATTTCGTCTTCTTTGTTTGTTGTATTTGTTACTTTTACTTTCTTAACTGTTACAATCTTTATAGTTTTGGGTGTATTCCTTGTTTGGAGCTAATTTTAACCCATTTTCATGTCCTGTGGTAGAGGTTAATGTAAAGGAGAGATGACTATACAAGGATATATAACTGATTCACTGTCAATGGCATGGGTGTTAGTCAGAGTTGAGAATTGGCAATCTAAAGCATGAGTTTGGAAGATGAGCTTCTTGCTTTAGGTATGATGCTATATCATTTTGTTTCTTGAATTTACATTTTCTTGGATATCTCGATGCTTCATTTTATGATATACTATTCTATATACTAGGCGGATCAAAAATATTGAATTCATTGATAAAGTTATTCTCAAAATATGTTTACATATATGCTGCATCTATAAAAACAAATAAATGGATCATTAGATTGATTTTTTCTTGTATCATTTTTTGGGTAGTTCATATATATTTGTAATTTTTTGAAGCAATTAATTCAATTGGAGGGAGTTGCTAGCTGAGTTGAATCCAGTTTGCGGAGAGAAAAGGGTCAAAAATGTTACCTCTTACGCTTAGATTTTTACTTGCTATGTTTTCGAAATAATTTCCAACCTTTTTGTATTCTTTTAGAAATGATTATCGTGGGAAGAGTTAAGTAGCGAAAATGCTTATGTTTTGATGAATCTGTAGGCATATTTTAAGGGGTAAAATTTAAAACAAAGACGTGAAAAAGTAGCGAAAATGTGTATGCACCTACAAGAACAAAATCAATTAATCATTTAATTGAGTTTTTTCTTGTTTCTTTTTTGGATGGTTTATTTATTCATTTGTAATTTTTGAAACAATCAGTTCAATTGAAGGAATTGCTAGTTGAGTTGGATGCACTTTGCAGAGAGAAAGGGGGTTAAAATGTTTTTACTTCCTAGTTTTTCAATGGAATTGCCAAGCTTTCCGTATTCGTTTAAATTTGATCATTGTAGGAAGATTAAAGTAGCGAAAATGTGTATGCTTAGATGAATGAGCAACCATACTTTGAGGGATGAAATTCGAAACTAAGACATGAAAAGTTTATAAGATGCAATTATCGAGTAAAAGATAAGAAAAAATCATTTAAGATGGTTTGAATGTATGCCACAATAGGTATTGATAAACCGGTAAGAGAGATCGAAAGTTGTAAAGGGGATTCAAAGAGAGAACGAGGAAGACATAGATGACTTACAGGACAAGTGTATATTAGGATATGAATGATTCATATTTTCCTTTAGAGATAGTAGAAATTCAAGTGAACGGGGAAGGAAAATTGACAATTTTTGGAACTGATCTATTGGTTTATGTAGCCAACGCTGATCATTTGGGATTAAGGATTTGACATTGTTGTTGATGCCTATTTAATAGTGTTTATCACGAAACACAAGTTCATATATCTTATTTTTGACTTATGTTTGAAAATGTTTTTTTGTTGTGATGTTGTCTAATAATGCCTCATGTTATATTCCAAATGAAAGCATTCAAAACAAAACAATTTTAAGAACTCACTGCACCATGTTTTCATGGGAGTGTTGGACTATTTGTTTTGCTATGTTTTGTTGAAATTTCTATGAAGTTTCTTCTTTAAGAGAATTGCCCTAATGTCTTTAATGTAATATCTAATTCTATCTTTTTGAATCATATGCATGGATTTATTTAAAAACTTAATGCATGTATGTTACTTAATTTGAATAACTGGTTTCAAGATCTTTGCTCAAGTCTTATTTTTGCTCAATCGGATCTTTGTTGATTATTTCTAATAGCATGTATAGCGTGCTCCAGAAGAATGTCACGATAAAAGACTAAGAGTGACAACTCTTTACTTCGTTTATCTCTTAAATTTCATGCTTTAATATGTGAGTGAATTGCCTTGTGGATTCATATTCTTGAACTCTCACTTGGGAGCATTGTGCATGAATCATTTTATAGAGTTTAAAAGTAATACCACTCCATTAACACCCCATTTGGTTAATAATATTAAAGGGTGGTAATGATAATGAGGTTTGATGTTAATTTTGATGAAATTTGGTATGTGATTCTTATGGTTTCAAAGCTTTCATACTCAGATATATTTTTATCTTTACAATTTTTCATTACCACCTAACTACAAATTTCTCAAGTAGTATATGATGAATTTTGTGAAGGTTAAAATTGACTAGAGTGGGATAAGCATCTCCATACTTTGTCAAGTAATATCACTAGCTAAACTACATTATATTTTCATTACTGTTCCAATGATTTAATATCAACAACTTAATGGGCTGTAAATTTACTTTTGAGTTATTTTACACATTTATGTTCTATTCTTTTATGTAGAATCTTGCTCTACTATTGGAGTTGTAGATCTATACTTTTATTAAAAAAATCTACTTGTTTATAGGTATAGAATTTTAACCAAACCTTTTTCTTCTATTTCGCTTTTTTATAAACATCTTTCAAATATGAAATCGAAAAATATATATTGTTCTTTGGCACATGATGTTTTTTTTTCATGTATGGTTATCAACAATGATAATTTCTATGTTAAAAAAGTGGGTGGAGTGAGCAAGTTTTGTGGTTTAGTGCTATGGATGGGGCATGGGTAGCCATTTTCTTGCAAAACACATTCCCTAAGGGCCACTACCATAAGGTTAGGCCAATGGATTAAATTCCAATCGTCAACATAAATCAAATATAATTTTATGTAAACTTCATGACGTGAAGGGTTTCTGGCTTGCTGTTGTGCACTTATATCTTCTCATAACATGTACTATTCAATCACATGACCATACATTTAACACTAAGTTTTTTTTCTTTAGCGATTACAGTTCATTTTCAAGATTTAAAGATGTTCTTTAAACATACCTTATTTTAGCAATGAAATATTTTGAGAACTATCGTTTTCCACAAAAGAACGATATTAGGTGCAAAAAAAGTAAATTTGCAAGTAATATATGATTACAGATTTCGAATTACAATATCATAAAGTTTTCAATGTAATTTTTTTTGAATTTAGTTGAGGATACAATACTATATAGTTAAGTTCATTCAACATTAATAAATGAAGTTCATTGACATCAGTATTAATAAGTTCAGCACTCAAAATTACTCCTCAAGTTATATAAATTAATTTCGTTTTTTTTTTACCTTACTTTACTTGAATTTTAATTCAACACTAGTAAGTCAATTAAATGCGGTCTAAGAGAAGAAACATTTAGCTTGCAATGATTGCTAAGTGTGGTGTAATAACTTTGAAATGTTGGTTCCAAAACAATGAGTCTCTGACTGCACTTGTGTCTGGAGCAAAGTATTGTCCTATGCTTTCATTGGGATTGCTAGATGAGTGGGGCCTACTATCTTCCAATGAGGAACAATCTTTTATCTTTGGTGACGTAAACTTATTCTATTGGTCAAATACAATTTAAATACTCCCTCCGAACCAATTTAGTTGTCCCATTTGCTTGGACACACTTTTCGAGGTAACATTTTGACTCTTAATATCTCTAATTATGCTTAAATAAAAATTATGAAAAGTTAATAATAATCCTTGCAATGAGACGAATCAATCAAGATCTCACATGACTATATTTTAACTTATGGATTAAAATTAAATACAAATGTAACAGGATTGACGAATAGTGTAAAAAACCAAATGGGACAACTAAATTGGTTCGGAGGGAGTAATATTTTTCAATTTTCCAAATCCATTCATCCCAATTTTATCCACCAAATCATCCTATTTAAGTAATGTGCTTCTTAGTCAGTATCCCCCTCCTTCCTCACACGCTTTTGTTCCTTTTTCACTTTAAACATTGTTTGATCTTATCCATGATTGCGTATCTTCAATTATTTTCTTGCAAATCTTCAAATTTGCTAATAACGATCATTATTTCCTAGGACATTGTATGTGTCCTAAATATCATATAAGACTATCTTTTGTGAAATTTTTTTGAAAAGGTAGGATTGTAAAATATCAAAGGGTGCGTCTAGACGCTTGAGGTTCTTGTAGTATATATAAGAGCCCCATTTTCTTTAGTAGTCCTATCCTCTCAAGAACTTCATTGTTTTGTTCCTCTTTTGGAGTTCATTTCTCTTGATTGGCTAGGAGACGACTTTTTCCAGGTACTCTCGATATGCCACTCTCTGAATTTCTGTTTTTCGGTTTTCCATGTGGAATTCTTTTGGCATTTCAATTTCTGTTTTCTATTTTTCAATTTCTTTTTGCAATTCAATTTCTGATTTCTGTTTTTTTTTTTTTGGTGGATTGCTCTTTACATCTTCATGTGTTTTAGGGCATCTGTTTTTTTCATGCTTCTAGTTCTAAATCTGCTATTCCCTTCTCCTCCCTTTTGATTTGTGCATCAGATACTTGATTTTAGGAAACACGGAAATTATTTTTCCAGTAAATCTCTTTTCTGGGGAAAAATTGATTTGTAAATATACTAAATGCCTAGAATTAATTTTCTCCTTTTTTAATTAGAACCTCCGAGATCTACTGGATGTGTCGGCTAGTTTTGTCATAAAGGTTTTTTGGGTCTTGATTTATGTAGATCCTCACTTGAGCTTTGACTATTTGCAATTTGCCCCCAACTTTTGATTTGTGAGATGTGGTTTTTGCCTTCGCTTTTTTTATCAAACAAAGTTTTGTCCACTAGATTTGAGAGTTTCTGAATGGATTGTGTATGTTGATTTGTGTAATTAGGTTGCCGGAGGATTTCTTTTCTTTTTTTATGTTGATTTGTTTTGGGTTTGTGTACAGACCTATATTGTTTGGGGTTGGACTTTGGCATTGTTGTATTTTCTGTCTTTGTCTAGTCTTCTTTTCAGTGATTTTTTCTATTATTATTATTTGAGAATTCATTGAGATCATGAATTAATATATCTTATTTGTGTCTTATAAAATGTCCTTTGTATTATCTTGTATACTAGATAATACCCGTGCGATGCACGGTTTTTTTAATTTTTCTGACTTATTTGTATAAATTAAAAAAATAAAAAAATTACGATTTTATGTTTTAACGATTTAAAAATATCCTATATTTATTTTTTTTAAAACAATATCCTATATTCATTTAGTAAATAAATTATAAATATTTTATAAATAATTGAAAAAATATAATTTTTTTGATACATTAAATGAATAATATTATATTCATGATTAAAAAGTAGAAATGTCAAACAATGACATCATTTTATTAAGAGAGTGACACGTAAGCAATTTTTAAAAGTGATGACATCAGCTGTGTTTTCTTTAGTACTAGTTATAGATTATTTCAAAACCAGGGATTTGCTGAAACAAATTGCTTGAATCATAGATGTAAAATGAAGATGCCTCTTAGTTTATCTTCATTCATCATCAAGTTCTTGTCATCCCATCCTCTTCCTTCCATGATTTGTTCATTCCCTTATACCCCATTCATGATACTTTAGAAACCTAATTTTCATCTTCAAAAAATGCTGAATAGATTGTCTTATATGATATATAGGACTCATCTAATATCCCATGAAACGTTGAAAGCTAGGAGCAAATTTGAAGATTTGCATGAAACTTATTGCGCAACCAGTTAATATTAGCCAACTCATTTTAAAAAGGAATGGAGCAAGAATGAGTCGGGGGAGGAAGGGGGCTACTAGATTAAAAAAAAGTTTTGTCAATTAGATATGAGAAACTATTTGTTGAATGGACTATATCATTAGTTGTGATGATAAAGTTTGTGGAAAAATTTTCTTGAATATTTTAAATCTTTCTTCGTTCCCATTTTGGATCTTGTAGGCCATCATGTAAAGCTATTCACCAAGATTTTGATTTAATATCATCTGAGTTGTGTCATATGTGTCATAGCGAGGTTCTTTATACTATCTTGTATATTATTTCAAAATTGGAGTTCTGCTAAGAAAGTTTTTTGAATCACATAGATAACGAGGTTGAATCTTAGTACTTAGACTGTTTTCATTCATGACTGAGCTGTTCTCGCCATCTCACTCTTCCTTACTCTCGTTTGTTATAACCCGATTGTGTTATCCGATGATTTGACTTTGTGTTTGTGTTAAATTAATTTTGTTGAAAACCCTTGCACCAGCCATAACCATTTATTTGAATGTGGTAGAAACCCTTGACACTAACTCGAGCCGTTTAGTTAAATGATTAGTGGTCTTCAACTCATTTGACTCATTTATGCCAAACATTGACAAAATTATGACGATGAATCATTTTGTTTCCAATTTTATTTTAACATTGTATGAATTCACGCTGAGCTAATTACTGACCTTTGAGTAAATTGAAATCTGAATCAATTAAGATTGTGCTGATTGTTAGTTTGTTACTTTTACATTTCACTAAAATGTTATAAAAGCTCATATTTTAAGTTAAGAGGATAAAATATGTCAGTTTTGTGTTGGCAATATAAACAACTTATCCGACCTGGTAAATTGATTTGGCGTCATTTTCCTTTGGCAGATTCAAAGAAAAGGAACTTAAGTTCTCTCTGAAGGCAGAATGTCTGAGAAGCAGCTGAAAGCATGCAGTAAAAATGTGAAGAATGTGGAGTCCAGGAGAACTGCTTCCAGCTCCTATAATACTACTAATAGGAAGCAAAGTAGGAAGGGAGAGAATCCGACCCGGTTCACACTAACTGAAAATTCTTCTGCTTTTGGAAGTTCTAGCACTTGGATTTGTAAAAACTCCGCATGTAGAGCTGTTCTGTCCATGGATAATGCCTTCTGTCGAAGGTGCTCTTGCTGTATCTGTCACAATTTTGATGATAATAAGGACCCAAGCCTTTGGTTGGTTTGTGAATCCGAATCTGAACCTGATTCTGGGAAGGGTGATTATTGTGGATCATCTTGCCACATTGAGTGTGCATTTCAACAAAATAAGCTGGGAGTTGTGAACCTTGGGCAGTACATGCATTTGGATGGGAGTTACTGTTGTGCTTCTTGTGGCAAAGTTTCTAGGATACTTGGGTTAGTACTTCATTTTATTATGTGAGATTTTGTTGTCAAACTCTGCTTACTGAAATAGGGAATATTGACTTCTATTTTTTCACTGGCAGATGTTGGAAAAGGCAATTGGCTATAGCAAAGGATGCTCGACGTGTTGATGTGCTCTGTTATAGAATTTTTTTGAGTTACAGGCTTCTGGATGGCACAGCTATGTTCAAGGACTTGCATGAAATTGTTGCAGAGGCTAAAACAAAGCTTGAAGCTGAGGTGGGCCCCATGAATGGAGACTCTGTCAAGATGGCCAGAGGCATTGTTAGTCGGCTTGCTGTTGCTGTGGATGTACAGAAACTTTGCTCACATGCTATTGATAAAGCTAATGAGTGGCTGGACAATGCTTCCATTGTGGGTCTAAATGGCACAGGTTAGAATTCATACCATCTTTATTGTGTTTTTAAAGTTCTGTATAATGATTTTTTTTCTTTGGCACAACTTTGGCAGTGGAGTCACTTCCTGCTGCATGCAGCTTTGTGTTTGAAGAAGTTACTTCTTCTTCACTCGTAGTAGTTTTGGTTGATATCCCCTCAATAACTGATTCAATCATAGGCTACAAACTGTGGTACTGCAAAACCCAACAGGAGGTTTTTTCAAAAGAGCCGTTATCTATCTTTCCAAGGGATAAAAGGAGGATTTCTGTAACCCACCTCCAGCCTTGCACCGAGTATACCTTTAGAATAATTTCTTACTCTGAAGCCGGAGATTTAGGCCATTCTGAGGCCAAGTGTTATACCAAGAGTGTGGAGATCCTTAATAAAAATCCCATTGCAGAAGGTCTTACGAAGGAAAATCCTTCTCTTGAGGGTTCCTCCTCAAACGCTATGGAGCAACCAAACTCGAATCAGGCTGTTGGGTTTATGGTCCGGGACCTTGGGAAATTCTTGCACCTAGCTTGGGCTCAAGAACAGGGCGGCCAGGAAGGCTTCTGTAGTGCTGACGTGGAACAATGTTCTGGAGTGAAAAAATATGAGGAGTCTCCAAACATTCACCAGTCACCTACACCTGTTTCTCGTGAGCTTGATCTGAATGTTGTTTCGGTTCCTGACTTAAATGAAGACCTTACTCCGCCTCTCGAGTCTTCAAGGGATGAAGACAATGGATGCACCTTGGAACGTGCTGCTGGAGCTGATGATGATGCTGCTTCCCGTGGTGTTGAGAAGAATGGGCTTGGGGGAAGTGGACCAAGTGATGATTCACAGGCTTGGATTCCCATTCATAACGGAGACGTGCCTGCTGTTGATTCCTTGACTGAGAACCGCCGAAAAAGGGTTTCAAGTACAAATGAAGAGGCCCATGATACTGACAGTGGTCTAATAATTGGATCACCATTTCAAGCTTCCAATGATCGTGGTTCTTTGGATGAACACTTCGAGAAATGTGTGAAGATAGTCCGGTTTTTGGAGTGTGATGGTCATATAAAACCGGAATTTAGATTGAAACTGCTGACCTGGTTTTGCTTAAGATCTACTGAACAAGAGCGTCGGGTAGTTAGTACCTACATTACTGCTCTCGGAGATGACCCCAAGAGCTTAGCGGGGCAGCTTGTTGACTCCTTCACGGATATAATATCCAGCAAGAAGCCCAGGAATAGTTTTACAAGTAAGTTCTTGTCTTCTGTTAGTGTAATCGAAAATTTATCTGGTTTTGTTTCGGTATTAGCTCTTATTATGTCTCCTCGCTCTTTGCAGGCCCACCTTCTTAAATCTTAACAACGGATGGGAGACGTGGTCTTGGATTGAATACAGATATTTAGGACAGTTCTTAGGAGGCATTACCTGATTTTCGTCTAGGAAAGGGATTCCAATTAGTGGATAACTACACAGCTATAGGAGCTATTTGTTAGGTTCTCCCTTGACCACATTTGTAGACAGAAATTCACATTGAGACTGAATCATTGTTGCCTTCTTTTATTGGAGGGATGCTTTTATTATTGTTAAATTTACTATTACATTTGCTTTTCTTCCCTTTCTGGGTTTTGCAAGGTTTTATCCTTATCTTCACCTGTTGTTTTTGATATTGTTTTGTTGCTGTTAATCGTTTTCATATCAGTGTTCTGTATGTATTGCTCGTGTGTGGCTATAGGTGTACAACTAGGTCAATATGATCTAAAACAACCCGACCATGAAGATGAAACGTAGTGTTATCTACGTATACATTAGATCAGAAAATTGTCCGATGATCTAAATCAGCACCTCTGCGAGACCGTGCATTGCTAGGTGTTAGAACGACATTGATTTTGATTGTTGTACATCTGGCTTCTATGTGAGCTAGTTGAATAACATGCATATACTTTTCACTCCTTCCTTTTTGTAATCATTATATTTTTTGGCCTTTTTAGCTGATGTTTTTGTGTGCTATTTATGTAGAAATTATGTGCGACTTTGATATTAAGAAGGTCGACCAGGTGAAGCTTAAGATGGGTTATCTTGATGTAGAAAGGCTTGGAAAAGCCATCAATTGGGTGATTGACAAACCAAGAGAGAAAAAAAAAGAATTTCAATTCAGAGATCAATTTTTATGTGGTGCTAGCCTGCTAGGATCATATCTTCAGTCTGTTCTATAGACTCCCAAGAGAACTTATATCAAGGTGAAAGTGACGTGTTCAATTGGATGAATTTATTAATGAACGAATTTTAAAGTAATAAGGTTTAAAAAGTCATTCTCAAATTCTCACTGTTTAACCACTTTTATAACCATAGTGGATTTGATTCAAATTCAAAATTAAATGTTCTTTATTTGCCAAACACTAAATTTGAGTCAAATTCATATTTTCAAATAAAATCATCATTCCCAAACATAGAATCACTTGCATTTTCACTACTCCATCTTCATACTATAATAAATTCTAAAATCCTAACATATGCATATAGTAGCACTAGTCTAATGGTTGTTCGATAAACTTGCTTTTTAACTTTAGGGGTATGATCACATAATAACCCAGTAGCTACTATTCATCTTTTTCCACCCATTCTAAATTACTCTGGTTTGTATCTTGCTAGTATCCCCACTATTCTAAAATATAGATTCGAGTTATTTGAAACATTCACTTGGAGTAATTTCTTTCTTTTCTAGCTTTTTATTGCATCACAATATCTCATTCGTGGTACATTTGCAATTTATGAACTTTGTCTTACTTCGACTTAATTTGAACCTGCATGACTCCAGTTCTTTTCCCATCGTTCTAACTTAACATTTACCACATCCCTAGGCTCATATACTAAAACAATGCCATTAGAAAACACACAACCATAAAGGTACTTCTCCTTTGTATCGATTAAGTTATCTCATCTAGGATCACTGTAAAAAGTAAGGGGCCTAGTGCTGAGCCTTGATGAAGGTCAATTATGATTGAAAAATTATTTGTGGCTCCTCCATATTTCCTAACATTTGTCATTAATTCTAGATACATATCTTGCCCTATATTCATCTCTTAAAACCTTATCGTATACTTTTTCAATTTAATAAAAATCATATGTAAGTCACTTTTTCTAACTCTACAATACTCCATCATTTGTCATATTATACAAACTGCTTCCTCTATCGATCCCCTCACATAAATTCAAATTGGTTCTCCTCATATGTGTGTGTGTGCGCGCGCGTGTGTGTGTGTGTATATATATATATATATATATATATATATATATATATATATATATATATATATATATATATATATATATATATATATATATATATATATATATATATATATATATCACTATTTCCAAAAATTCGTCACAATTCTTATGAGACGGTCTCTTTGAGAGATAATCTCTAATTAGGCTGATCTATTATCTATTTTTTAAAATATTGCAAGTAGGCATTAAGATATAGTAAGTAAGCATTAATGATAATGTAAGTTTGCATAAGAATACATTCAGGGGCGAAACCAGGATAAACTGTTTGGGGGGGGGGGGGGGGGAATTGTCGATATACGAGCAAGTTATTTATTATATATAAACTGATTAGACTATGAAAATTTGAATCATATAGACATAATTAACTTGAATCATAGCAAAAATTATATTTGACAAATAGAGTTGGGGGGGCCGAATTGTCGATATACTAGCAAGTGATCACTTTAAAGTTAATTATAAGTGTAACTTTAAGACTAAAAAGTCATCACTTTAAAAATAAATGTACATTAGGCCAAGGCAACTAAAATGGTCTCACCGTGAGACCGTCTCATATGAGAATTTGTGTATATTAAATTTATTAGTCTACTAAAAAATTACTAGTTTAAATTTGGATTTGATCTTTTACTTTAAATTACAAATATGTTACCTCAACCACCATCTGTAGCAATTTTTATTACAATTATGTACTCCTTAATTATATAATATATTAGTAAGGGGGGCCGAAACCAAAAGTACAAAGGATCACATTTTGGGCAAGAGGGGCCGGGCCTCCGTCGGCCCCCGGTGTGGCTTCGCCCCTGAATACAATATGTAGGCATTAATCTTTAATGGGTTGGACTTGAGTTTCAAGAGACTAGCTGTAAATTCATAGTATAGCCAAACAGGTGAAAATTCATTATTTTACTTTTATGGCTATAAAATGGCTAAAAATATTATGCATTAAAAATAATATTGTATTTTTTTTCTTCTTATATTGGGACAAAACAGGTTCTTTTCATGGCCAATTATCATATCAACCTGTTGGTTTTTGGTTCTACATAGTGGTAATACTTAATATATATTTTAATTTTCATGAAATGTATCATGTCATTTCTATACTGAAGGAGTTTTAATCATAAAAGTTTTTTGGTCACTATTTTTCCATTTCTACCTTATACCACATTTACAAATCGCAATAGGGATGGCAATGAGCCGGACTCGGCTCGGATTATACATACTCCGACTTTGCTCCGTATAATAGTCGGAATTTTATTTTTAGTCCACCTCCACTCGGGGTCGGATTATGCATACTCCAAATTTGCCTGACTCGGACTTTCGGATCTCCAACAGAGTCGGATGCAGAGTCAGATTATTATCAAACAGTATTGTTGTGATATTGTACTAATGTTTTCAAAGCATAGAAAATTAACAAAATATATTTTTCAAATACAATATAACAAACAAGAATGAACTTTAATTTGAATTCAATTTTAATAAGAAAAATGATCCTACTACTACAATTTAACAAAATTTTTAGTATTTTGATTTGACGTATTTTATTTTTATAAATTTCATTTGTCGTATCTTGATTCATTAATCTAAATACAAATACCAAGTAGTTTTCAAAATCGAAAATTACAATTATTATGAGAGAGAGCTTGAATTAGTCACTTCTAGAGTTTTAAAGGAAACAAAATATTAGTGTAAAAGTCAAATTCAAAGTCGGATGTCCTTCAGAATCGGAGTTGGGTCGGAGTCTCGGATTTTTAATAAGGTCCAACTCCAGTCCGTCTCTAACTCGGACTCGGATCGTAAAGTCAGAGTCGGATGACGTTATCCTCGGATCGAGTCGGACTAGGGTCGAATTCAGACTGAATTGACATCCCTAAATCGTAATGCACTATAATGAATTTTATGATGAAAATAAGACTTTCAAGTAGAACCAGTATGACCATTAAACTTATCAAGATACTAGCAAAATTATACTGACTTTCTGTCACCATTCCTATCATTTAACATCCGCAACCAAACCATTAATACAAGTTGCGTTTGACAATAAGGTTGACATAAAAACATACAATACAAATCAAGATTCAAATAGTATTTCAAATGCTTATTTCCTTGTTAGAACAAGTAGAGAAAAAGAAAATATTCACCTTAGAACTTGGAAGGTTTGTACATGATTCTATAAAACTCATTTATTGTATCTTTAAAATTAAAAATAAACAAAAGGGTGTTTGGCAATCGACTTTTCGCTTAGCTTTTTAGTTGGCTTTTGGCTTTTGGCTTGTTGGTTGGTCAAACAGCCAAAAAAAGTGTTTGGTAAATGGCTTTTAAAGCAGCTGAAAAACTGGCTTTTAAGCCAAAATGAAAAGGCTACTCCAGCTAGCTTTTCGGGTTGGCTTTTGCTTTTTGGGTTGGCTTTTGGCTTATTGGCCCATTTTTTCTCTAATAAACAGCCAACAACCAACATTCAAATTTACCAAACATCTCCACAAACAGCTAACTTTTTAAGCTAGCTTAAAAGCCAATAAAATAAGCCAACATTTCCAGCTGGTCAAATAAGCCAACTAAAAAAGCAAACCGCAAACAGCCAACAGCCAATTGCTAAACACCCCAAAATAAAAAAAACAATTCTCTCAAAAACAAAGTTCTTTTAATTAAAATTTTTATTATTATATCTATTTTTTGTTATTAGGCCTATAAAAAACACTTTTTGGGTCCGCCACTGAATTTATATAGTTATACAGGATCTTAACTTCAACAGATGACTAATGGATTATGTGCAGTTCACAAAACCATCTGAAGCCATAATATTATCATTGGTGCTCAGAATTTGCAGTTAGCTCTTGCCCTACCTTGCTCTGAAGTAACAAACTTCAAAAATCGATCAACGGAAAAGGAGTAATATTGATTGACTCTTGATGATGTTACCATTTCCAAAACGATTACATCTTCGACAATACATTCAATACATAATTCATGTAGCTGCATCATATAGAAAACCTGTTGATGAAGGTGCCGATCACAAAACGGCCACATGGAAACCATCGAATTGATTCCTTCAGCCCATCGTCCATGCTTAGCCACAGAGATCATATATGTTCAGGATGGACCTTACCAACAGCACAACAATTATTCAATGAACAAAATTTGTCTGGGTACCTAAAAATGAGTGTTTCCACAACAGCTTGCTATGTTCCAAATCCCAATACAAGATTGTTTGGGGAAAAATGCAGCGAAATCAATGGAACGAAGGGACGAGTTTCCACCAATGCCTGAAAACAATTTTGTTAAGAGTCATTTCAACAGGCCATGTCGGAAGGTCTGCTTCTATTTACCATCATTTTCACGCAGAACCTATATGCTACTTAACCTTCAAGCAATCCAGTAAAGTTTTCAACTACAAGAAACCAGCATCTTGGCGCAAATATGCACCGCCCCCCTTTCATTTTCCATAGGTGACTCAAAATTCTCAGACTCCAGTTATAGATACACATGTTGCTGCCAAATATATAAAAAATGTGTGCGAAATAGAAATGAGATGAAATAATTCTTAAAATTACTAATCTGATATGCAAAACACGTTAGTTGATTTAGCTTCCTGCGATGTTTAAAAATTGCAAACTCAATATTCAAAAAACAACTTCTGTTTAGTACCTTGTTATGTCAAGAATAGAGATGTACAAAATGAACTTGACACGATTAAAATTTGGATAGCAGCGGTCCAGCGGTAATTGTGAACAACATACCCGTCTTTGACCCAACCCAGCTTTTTCGGACGGACACCCAAAAGGAGACCCATATGCATACCTCAACACAAAAGTAAGGGATACAAGGCTAGGAACTGCATCATTGTAAAGGAAATGGCTCTTAGAAACAGCAAATGAAAATTATATTGCATAAGCTTCTATCTTTCAGAAGCCTAAGAATATACTGATACTAAAAAACAAACAAGTCTTTCAACAAGTTCACTCAAACAAGAGAATCAGATAGGTGTGTACCTCCACCACGGAACAAGCTGCTGAGAAGATTCTTCGAAACTTTGACAAAACGAAATCAATCAAAAGATTTGTTGTTTCAAAGTTTTCATTCTAGATTTCGAGTATTGATTCATTTGCAGGCCTCTCCAAAGAGCTACGTATGCAGAATAAACTAAATGTCTTGTATGATTTGCTTTTCCACTCTGCTGTACGGGATCACATCCCAGATGATGCGTTTTACACGTGAGGTTCGCACTTTAGAGCTTTAAATCTTTGCACACCACATCAATTTTTGAGTTTTCAGCACCTGTGAAGTATGCTTTATAAATACTTCAATCAACTTCATTTGACCAGTAGCTATTGTTCAATGTGTGATTCTATATACCTGATTTCTCGATATAGGCCCCGGCTCCTATCCAAGAATCCTTGTTTCATCAAATCAAGATATTGCCGTCTGATCTCTACTAGTGGATGCTTCTCGAGGAGCTCAGATCCATGGTAAGCTTCTCTAAGGACAACTGTTTGCGTATCGTTCTTTTTAGAAATATAAAAGATGCCAGGATGGCGTTCAAAAACCTTGGTGAATTTTTGAGGTAACCGCAAAGGTTTTCTAAGGTTACTCACATTTTTGCGTTCAGTTTGTTTTTGGATTGTAAGATGCAGAAGCTCATGGAACACCCCAACTATTCGTTTCTCAGAAACATCTGTACGTGGATCCAAGTGAGAAGCATCGGAATAAGGTGAAGTATAAGGGAGTTTCTGCCACTCTTCTAACCAATTCATGCACTTTTTTTTCAATCCAAAACCCCGAGGGAATCCAATAGGAAACTCTTGACAATCATCATACACACCCTCCTTGTTACTTGATGAATCAGCTTTTTTCTGCAAATGTGAAACTGCAAGGTCTTTATGCCAAGACAACAGCTTCAAACCAATACGATCATCTTCAAGATTAACAGTACTGAACAGTTCTGGAAATTGGGGAATCAGAGACTGGAGAAAATCATATGGTAACCCAAGATCCCATTTCAACTGATCAATCGTCTGTAAAGGGAGAGTAGTATCTCTCACAAGCATCAGAAGCTTTTGTAGCCGGATCACTATATCTGTCTGATTTTGCCGAAAGATTTTATGTTCTTCCTGATGAAGACTTAATGCTTCTGGTGTCAAACCGAAGGAGGGAACAGGTGTGCTCCCACTATCAAGAAAAGAAGACTCCTGAAAGATACTTGGGTATCTCCTTAAAAAACTGGATACCTTTACCTCATTTGGGAGATCAAGCTGTCCACGACAACGTCTAAGACGATAGATGGGGACACTGTTCTCAGAAGCACGTGAGATGGCAGACACAAGAATACAGGTCGCCTTTAGGTCCCTCTGACCAGCCACAGCTGCATCAAGCATCTTATCTTTGGCCCATTTCAGCTTTACATTAACAAGGCCATACTTCTGCATGTAAATATATCCCTTCTGACTCTGGCAAGAAAAATTACAACCTCTAGCCAGCCACCAAACCATCCTTCATGAATGACAATGACATGGGTAAATTAATCATTGTCCATTTAAGATGCATTATAATAAACGTACATGATATACATTGCATTTGACCATTTATTTTTGTGAATATTTAAGAAACTCAAATATGACCAAAAGAGAGGTTTTGTGAGCAATCAGCATTGCGTACAAAAATGTGCTAATTAGCAATTTGCTACCTATTTCAGTATTGTAGCCAACAAGTGAAAACTTTTTGCATGCTTTAAACCCAAATTTTCACGAATCAGTAACACAGCTGCATAAATTCACTCTAAGCAACGAGACTCCGACATTATATTGAACGAAAATTCCTCTGGTATCCAAGAGGCCAAGTATTAAAAAATCACAGTAGTTTTCTTCCTCGTTTAATTTGAGTTTTAACACTAATGATATCATACTAATTACAATGACGTTGTTAACACAAGAAATTCAAACCTTCAAGACTAGCTCAATCGTTAAAATCGTGTGCTCGTAGTTATGTCCAGGTATCAAATTCCACATACAACAATGGCATTGTGGCTCTCTATATTCTCAAAACAACAAAGCTCAAGCCTTTAACGCATTTCTATAGTTTTTGTTGGATGATGAGATGCTTTTTAAAGAACATTTGCGGCCCATTTGGTTAATGGTAATAATTGATGGTAATGAAAATGATTTATAGTATAAAATTTCATCAAAAGTTCCATGTCATTACCATGGGAATGAAACTTTGATAAAAAAAAGTTCTATGTATATAAATTTTCATTACCACCTAATACCATTTCTCCAAATGGTAATGCATTGAAACGAATTTTGTAAAGAATATGATATGATTGAAATTGGACAAGCATGACCATCAAGGTAGCCCAGAGATTTTTCAACCAAAATTACACTAGTTTTCATTATAAACTATACTAAAACAATATCTTAAAGTGACACGTTTCACTACCACAATAATTCGTTTCCCACCGAAAGCACTTCTCTAAAAAATCATTCGGCGCATTTATCACAATTGTTACAATTGCCTTCAAATATGTTTCTTGTCATATTATAATTACTACACGGATTAGTTTTTGAGACATTAGAATATGGCAATAAATATTAAGAGTATATTTGTAAATAGGGTAATTCCCATATTATGTAATCTCTTATTTTAGGCAACCCTAATCAAACTCTTGTATATATAGTGCATTTCTAATTAATGAGAAAAAAAAACACAAGATTAAAACCCAAACATTGTGTTATTCTTGAAATCATGGTATCAGAGCAGCAACGATTCCGAGTCGTTTTTTGCTGTTTCATCATCTACCAAAACCTACCTTTAGCCGATAAAACCAAGAAAAAAATGGAGACTGACTCCAAAACAATCATAGCACCAAGAACAGCCCGTTACAATGGGTCAATTGATGCAACTGTTTCAACAGTTAAACCCCAACAAAACACCCAATGAACCCGGAACCGACACCCAATCTGCCTCAATAACCGAGAAACTAACCCACCAAAATTATACTACATGGTCCAGGCTGATGCAGTTGGCTCTCAAGGGTCGTGGTCGGCTCAGCCACATCACCGCCAAACCACCATCCCAAGATGACCAAGAGTACAACCAGTGGACCCGGTACGATTTGATGGTAATTTCTTGGATTCTTGAAAACATAGATCGGGACTTGGTTAATCAGTTTCTTGATTTTCCAACAGCAAAATCCCTATGGGAAGGGATCGAAACACTGTATAGCAACGGGAGAGATGGCCTGCAAATTTTTGATCTCACGGTCAAAACACATAAAATACGACAAGGCAATGATTCCATTAAAACATACTCCCTCCAATTCACCACTAAGTTCCCATTTGTTTTTTGACACTATTCTCATCTTACTCTTAATTTGTATTTTATTATTAATCTATAAGTTAAAACATAGTCAAGTGGGATCTTGTTTGATTCATCTCAATGCAAGGATTATTTATATCAACTTTCCATAATTTATAATTATGCACAATTAGAGATATTAACGATTGAATAAGTGCATTGGATAGAGTGCTGAAATAAATGGGACTTCAGTGATGAATTGGAGGGAAAACTACAGTAAATTAATTGCACTATGGAAAGAGATTGATAGAAGGCAACCAAACCCAATGAGATATCCAGTAGATATCACCACATACAATCGATTAATTCAAGAAAATGGTTGTACTAGTTTCTAGCAAAGGTCGATGAGACCTACGATAAGCACAGAAGAGATATACTCATCCAAGACCCTCTCCCAACAGTGGAAGAGGCGGATGAGTTCAGATGAACCTATCAAAGAAGAAGAGGAAGAAGAACATGCATCACACAGTACCACAGGTTTGAGAGAAAGGAGTTTCTCACTTCTAAAACCGGCACCCAAGAGGAAAAGAAGGAAGTAGGGTTTGGTAAGAAGGGCACGCCTCCTTTGTTGGGCCATGTCTTAAATAAAGGAAGGGGGGTCCCACTTGTCCTTATGTCTTTAATGCATCACATGATAATTCTCTTAATTTTGGGGGTAGTTGGATTCTTGATTGTGGGGCTACGGATACTATGTCATATGATCCTGCTGATTTTTTGACGTGCGATAAATCGAGGAAAAACATAATTAAAATTGCTAATGGGGAAGGAATTTAAGTAGAGGGATCCAGAGCTATTTCGTTTGCAAATAACCTCACTTTAAATAATTGTCTTTTTGTACCCAACCTTTCTCATAAACTGTTGTCCGATAGTCAGCTCACAAAGGAGCTCATTTGCATTGTTCACATGAATTCCGATTGTTGTATTGTGCAGGATGCTTAGACAGAAGAAATTATTGGGCGTGGTATTGAGAGAGGTTGACTGTACTACTTAGACGAAGAGGTTCAAAAAGGCAAAGCAATTTTTGTTCGCGGGTCAGACGAAAAACAACTATGGACTTGGCATCGTCGGCTTGGACATCCATCTGTAGGGTATCTAGAAAAACTTTTTCCTACCTTAGCAAGATTAAAGTCGGATTTTAAGTGTGAAACTTGTATTTTGACAAAGAGTCATAAACACTCGTATCCTAGTAATATGAATAAAACCAATGTTCCGTTTATGCTTATTCATTCAGATGTTTGGGGCCCTGCTCATGTTTTTGGTATACATGATTTTTCGTATTATGTTGGGTTTATTGATGATTGTAGCCGTATGAATTGGATTTATTTTCTTAAACATAAATCGAAGGTGTTTAGAGTGTTTGTTAATTTTTGTAATATGATTTGCAACCAATTCCAAGCCAAACCTCGTATTCTTATGACAGATAATGGTACAGTATATGTGAACTCCGATATGCACCAATTTTTTTCCTCAAAGGGTCATCCACCAAACCTCTTGTCCTGATACACCCCAACAGAACGGCATAGCTAAAAGGAAGAATAGAAATTTACTTGAGATGACTCGTGCTATTATGCTTGAATCATGTGTACCCACATTTCTTTGGCCTGAAGCTATCGCCACATCTAACTACCTTACCAATCGCCTACCCACAAAAAGTCTCAACTACGCAAACACCCTTAGACACCCTCAAACACCATAACCTGCTACCCTTTGCCCACAACCTACCTCCAAGAATCTATGGTTGCATTGTCTATGTTCACTCGCCGAAAAAAATGAGACACAAGTTGGAATCCAGGGCTACTAAATGTGGTATTTGTTGGGTACGGGAGAAATCAAAAGGGATACAGGTGTTATGATCCTCAGCCTCGGAAGATATATACTACTATGGATTGCGATTTTGTTGAGCATGAGTTTTATTATCACCATCTTCGATGTCAGGGGGAGAAGGAAAGTGATGACGATCTCAGATGGTTAATCAATCCAGTCCAGTCCTACTTAGACCCAAAAGAACAAGTAGGCAATGTTGTTGAACCTCCTCTAACTGTTCAGTCCTCTCCTCTGCCCGTCCACTATCCGTCTGATCATCAAGTCACTAACTTGGAATCTGATAGTAATCTTGATACTATTGAGTTGATGAGTCCATTGAGAATGGAGGTATTGTTGAGAATGTAGACACAGGTGAAGCAGAGACGGAGAAACCGTATGTTCTTCCCCCTCGTTCTACGCGAGGAGTTCCCTCGAAGAGATATGATCCAGATTATGAGTCTAGACGGTCAAGATACCTTGTTGAAACGACAAATACGGGAAATATGTCAGAGAGTGCATTGGCTTTCAATACAACCCTGTACTCGACGAAGCTTCTAGCTACAATTGAAGAGGCCCTGACAACCGATCACTGGCGGAAAGCCATGGAAGAGGAGATTGATGCTCCCAAGAAAAATGGCACATGGGAAAGATGCAACTTACCGAGCAAAAAGAAAGTTGTTGGGTGCAAGTAGGTATTCACAGTTAAATACAGAGCAGATGGCACAATAGAAAGATACAAAGCACGTCTTGTAGCAAAGGGATATACTTAGACCTATGGAGTTGACTACTCTGAAACTTTTTCCCCAGTGGCTAGACTTGACACAATAAGAGTCCTATTCAGTATAGCAGCTAACCTGGATTGGCCCCTTCATCAGTTTGACGTAAAGAATGCATTCCTTTATGGGGAATTACAGGAGGAAGTCTACAAGGAGGCACCACTAGGATTCACTTTAGAGTTCTCAGATAATCAGGGATGTCGGCTAAAAAAGGCATTGTACGGTTTGAAACAATCACCTAGAGCTTGGTTTGGAAGGTTTGCAGCTGCTATGAGAAGATTTGGGTACAAACAAAGCAATTTTGATCATACTTTGTTCCTTAAGAAGAGAGAAGGGAAGATAACATGTCTAATAATTTATGTTGATGACATGATCATTACCGGAGATGACATAGTAGAAATTCAGAATCTCAAAAACAAGTTGTTCCAAGAGTTCGAGATGAAAGATCTAAGAAGACTCAAATACTTCTTAGGGATTGAGGTTCTTAGATCAAACAAAGGAATCTTCATATCTCAAAAGAAATATGTCCTAGATTTGCTGGTTGAGACGGGAATGTTGGAGTGTAAACCTATCAAGACATCGATGATGATAAACCATGGGTTGCAGATGCTCGAAGGAGAAGTAGCAGATCGTACGCAGTACCAGAGATTGGTTGGGAAGTTGATCTACTTGGCTCATACAAGGCCAGATATTGCCTATGCGGTAGGAGTGGTTAGTCGTTTCATGCACAAACCTCAAACTCAAAACATGGAAGCAGTTTATCGTATCTTGAGATATCTTAAGGGGACTCCTGGAACAGGAGTCTTATATCAGAGAAACGGCCATCTGAATCTCATTGCATACACTGATGCAGACTGGCAGGTGACAGAGATGACAGAAAATCAACCTCAGGGTACTTTACTCTTGTAGGAGGTAAAATCTGGTAACATGGAGAAGTAAAAAACAGAAAGTGGTGGCATTATCGAGTGCAGAAGCTGAATTCAGGGGAGTTGCGAAAGGAGTCATGGAGGTCCTATGGATCAGAAAATTGTTGACTGAACTTGGTTTTCCTCCCAAAGAGAGTTGTGAACTATATTGTGATAATCGAGCTGCCATTAACATTTCGGAGAATCCAATCTAACACGAGCGAACAAAGCAAGTTGAAGTGGACAGACATTTCATAAAGGAGAAATTAGAAGGGGAATAATTAAGCTGCCCCATGTGAGTCAGAGGACCAACCAGCAGATATTCTCACTAAGGCAGTAGGCGCTCAGTTCTTCGAAGAAGTTTTATGCAAGTTAAGCATCGGAGACCCGATGACTCAACTTGAGGGGGAATGTTAGAATATGGCAAAATATTAGAGTATATTTGTAAATAGGGCTATCCCCATATTATGTAATCTCTTATTTTAGACAACCCTAATCAAGCTCTTGTACATATAGTTCATTTCTGATTAACGAGAAAAAAAACACAAGATTAAAACCCAAACACTGTTATTCTTGAAATCATGAGAAGTAATCTTGATTGACTAGCTACAATTAATACAATTGCCCATAAATAAGTTTCTTGCTATATTACAATTATTACAATTGCCCACAGAAAAATCATCTTACCTGACCAAAATCATTCTTTTTTCATCATTGTGTATTAATTAAATCTCATATTTAAATTAGATATTTTCAAACTTTTGAGTAAGTATTAAATCTCTTATTCTTAAATTTCTATATATTAACATAACTCATATTACTACCTAAAATACAGTAACCAAACACAGTTCATTAGCATAAAACAATGATAAACAATTTTTATTTGTTTTTGAATATTAACAATGATAAACAATTTCAACCAAAAAACAAAAAGATAAAAGTGAACTTACATATGATTTTCTGGATCAAAAAGCCAAAGAGTACTTCTTCAAAAGTTTCAATCTTTAGGTTATACAGAGGGCATCTTCAATCAGATTATAAAACATTGAAAAAAACAACAATCTTAACCGATTTTGTTGTTTTTAAAAGAAATTGGTTTCAATTAACCGATTAGAATCAAATTAAAGACAAAACCATAGAATAAGAAATTCAGAGAGAGATTATGTCAAAAACGGCTGGCAATTGGCATAGAGATGAAGATCTGCGATGAAGATTTGATTGAGTTATCCCAATTCCCAAATAGACTGAAGACGAGAATTAGTGAAGTAGGGTTTTCACTTTTCATTGGGTATGGGCCAAATTTTCCATTGTTCATTTAGCCCATGCTAAAAAATGGAAAATGTAGACAATCAAAATAAAATAATTGTGTATTGGAAATTAAAAAAATTCAAATGATATAGCTATGGTGAGACAATTTTTATTGGACTAATTGAATGTACATTTAAAGTTCTAAAGGGATTAATTATAAATTTAGAGTAATCATTCACAATTTAAAAAATGATCAATTATAATTTTAAGGTAGAGTCTTATAATACTCAACATTAACCTTACAGTAATCACTTAGAATTTTAAAATGACTAAATAAATAAATATTTCACTAGAACTATAAAGTTAAAATTATTTGGCTAGGATTATAAGGTTAAAAAGAAAATCAATACTGGACGAGAGAAAAAAGTAAAAAAAGATTTAAGGAAATATCTCATGTAATTAAATATATATATATATATATATATATATATATATATATATATATATATATATATATATATATATATATATATATATATATATATATATATATATATATATATATATATATATATATATATATATATATATATACACACACACACACACACACACGCACACACACACACACACTTTTACCTGAATTATTCTAGCAGGCCTTAATATTCGTGATTAATATTTAATGAGTCAAATTTTAATTACCTAACATTTTATTGCCAATTTTTATTGTCATAAATAAAGAATTTTAATTACATATAAATTATATAGAATTGAATGTGAAAATTTATTCTATTAATTGAATTTAGTGATGTAGTTGACTACTATAGCCTGATTATTTAATCGGGAAAATTTTCAACCATAGCTTGACACGCGTCAATAAGACAAAATTTTTTAATTCTATTTCATTATATTAGTACATATACCTTATAATAAGTTTAGTTACTTATTTTCCTAACAATAATTCAAAACTTATAATACAATATAATTTAGTGTCAAATTAAAGAATATAATAAATATTTAATTAATGTTAATTTCTTATTTAAACTTAAATTAGTGGTTGAATAATGTATTAATGAGTTGGAAAATAAACAATTCAAATATTGAAAGTTTAAAATTGAGACCTACAGCCCGTTTGGTTAATGGTACTAAATCACGGTAATGGGAATGATTTATAGTGTAAAATTTCATCAAAAGTTTCATTTGATTCCCATGGTAATGAAATTTTGATCACAAAAACAATTTTTTGTATACAAATTTTCATTACCACCTAATACCATCTCTCCCAATGGTAATGCATTGGAATGAAATTTTTGAAGAAAATTATATGATTGAAGTTGGACAAGCATGCTATCATGGTAACCAAGAGATTTTTCAACCAAAATTACACTTGTTTTTCATTACCATTACCACCGTTTATTACCACCTACCAAACGGGCCGTTAGTAAGATATTTTCCTTTGATTCTCATTCTTTAAAAGTAATTAAGATGCTTATTGAGACCTAAAAATTAGATATTAGGATAGATTGACATTCTCTTACTTGAATTATTTTAGCAAACCTTAATATTCTGATTAATATTTCAATTACATAAATAAGATATTAAGATATTTTACGTACCTAATTTTTTATTGCCACAAATAAAGAATGTCAATTACATACAAATTATTCGTGATTAACATTTAATGGGTTAAATTTTACTTACCAAATTTTTTATTGCCATAAATAAAGAATTTTAATCTATAAATAAAACTAATACAGAAACCACCTTGGGACATGTGGCATTTTCTGAAGCAAATTTTTTCCGCCAAAAGCCAAATTCTAATTCAGGAAATTTCTTAAATAAAATTACTACATCTATTTTCTAACTTCCTAATTTACAACTATTGGTATTAGAATACTTAAAAATATATTTCCTAACTTCCTAATTTGCGGTTGTTAAGAACTTTTTTAAATTAAATTATTACATATCTTTCTTAAATTAAATTACTTGATCTTATTGGTATTAGAATAGTACTTATTTTACGGCTATATTTCCAAAAGGTTGACCGCTATATATTATTCCTAACTTCCTAATCAACGACTACGAATACCATAAATTACTACATATATTTCCTAAATTACTAATACCACATAATTGTCATTACTAATACTACATATTTCCTATGGTTGTGTTTGGGAACTAGCATTTCATTTCAAATTAATGATTTCAATTATGAAATCATGAATGTAGAATTTGAGAATGACAAGGTTTGGGATGTTATTCTCAAATCCTCATCTTTAAACCATTATGATAATAATTGTGGATTTGACTCAAATCCAAATTTAAAATTCTCGTATTTGCCAAACACTAATTTTGAGTCAAATCCATATTTTCAAATGAAATCCTTATTGCCAAACATAGCATAAACGTATTCTTTTTAAAATGTATATAATACTATATATTTCCTATATTACTACTACATATCATATAATTGACGGTAGGAATTATATCATATAATTTCCTAATGTCATACTAATATTAATATTAATATCATACTATACTATTTACTACTACCATATATTATCATTATTAATAATATATATTTCCTAAACGTATTCTTTTTAAATTGTATGCTAAATATAATAAAGTATGAAATAATCTGTATTCAGTCATGGTCAACTATACGTTGCAGTATTTAGAGTTATAAGTGGGAAAGGACTTAAAGTCTTAATATGCGATAAAGATAACAATATTTGTACGTCAACTCATAATGTTGTCGCTACATATAAGTGCTTCAAAATTTATAATGTAATAATTTCGTACATTATTTAAATAAAATAATGATAAAAGATACTAAATTGTAGTACAAAATATTTAGCAATAATGTTTAAATTTTATATCGCCATATAGTAATTTATGATTAGTATATGAACTTTTAATTGAAATGTTCATTTTTTTTACCTATATAACAATACATTTGTGAAAACCATTTGTCACATTTAATTTATATATATAAGTATAACTATATATAATAATATTTTAATATGTTATTAGTTATATTTTGATTCATTTAATGTTTCTACGCATAAATTAATTATAAAATATATAAATTAGGTTAACCGTGCAATGGCACGGGTATCTATCTAGTTACATATAAACTATAAACTAGGAGTATATAGAATAGAATGAATGTATTTAATTTGGAGAGAAATAAATTAATATGAGGGCGACACGTGTCCTTCTGAATAATGACTTTAGTATATTAATATTTCAATTACATAAATAATTTCAATTACATAAATAAGATATTAAGATATTTTACTTACGTTATTTTTTATTGCCACAAATAAAGAATTTCAATTACATATAAACTATTCGTGATTAACATTTAATGGGTCAAACTTTAATTACCAAATTTTTTATTTCCATAAATAAAGAATTTTAATTACATATAAACTATATAGAATGAATGTATTTTGGAGGGAAATGAATTAATATGAAGGCGACACGTGTCCTTCTGAATAATGACTTTAGTATATAGTGCTAGCTTGAATCCCGTGCCAAGCACGAAAAATTTTTAAAAAATTAAATAATTTTTTAAACGTAATCAAATTTATGTTAAATTATCATGATATTAATTTGTTATTTGTTAACTATAATAAATATAGAGAAAATAATATTTGACGTGTAAGAGAAATTAAACGTTATCAATATACATTTTCTTATGCACGTAATATCAAGTATTATAGCAATTACAATTTAATCTTTTGAATATATACTTCTATGTGTATTTCTGTATATATAATATAATATGATAGTTTTCCTTATTACCTTATTTGCTATATTTTTCAAAATATGAAAATCATGCTTTGATATTGTTACATAATTTCCTTACCTTATTAGCTAATATTTTTCATTTTATATTCATATATTATTTTTTATAATATAATATGGGTTGTAATGGCTAATATTAAGCAATAACACTATATAACCAATTTAAGTTATAACTATTGTCATAGCATTTAGTTGGCCTGTTAAGAAGATCTTCAAACACAAGATGGAAGTCACAGAGATGCGTATGCTTAGGTGGATGTGCGGACACACTTTGATGGATCGAATTAAGAACCAAGAATTTAGAGCTAAACTAGGGGTTGCCCCTATTTCTGGTAAAATGCGCGAAAGCAGATTAAGGTGGTATGGACATGTGAAGAGAAAGTCTTTTGACGCCCCTGTGAGGAGAGTCGAAAGCATTATTGTAGAGGGTAAGAGGAGTCGTGGGAGACCAAAGAGAACATGGATAGAGCAAATAAAAGCGGACATGCTTGAGTTAAACCTCTCTGAGGACCTGATTAGGGATAGGGGATGTTGGAGGCGTCTTATCCAAGTCTCAGACCATTGTTTGTCTTCTTAGAGTCGTTTTGGCGCTTGAGTTCTTGCTTGACCATGTCTTTTGCCCTTTTGGTTTCCTTGGTTTTAATATGCTCTATCTCTGTTTTCGGCCTTTTTGGTGGTATTGTTTTATGCGTTGTTTGGATCTCTCAGGTGGCTGGTACATTATCTTTATCTTCCTCGAGCCGGGGGACTCAGTTTGGGTCGCGCTCTCCTGTATGGGTATGAGTTGCCGCCGTCTTTCCCTCCCCAGACCCTGCCCATAGTTTTCTATGAGCGGGATACACTGGGTTGGATGATGATGATGATGATGATATTATTTTTTATAAATTCTTTTAAATTATTTAATTGATTGATATTCTTGTATGTTATTTGTTAAATATGAAATTTATTTTATTAATTGAATTTTGTGATACAATTAGAGGTGTTCAACGGGCCGGGTCGGGGCGGGTCGGGTCAAAATTTAAATGGGCCGGGGCGGGGCGGGTCATGTCAAAGGATAAACGGGTCGGGGCAGGTCAAACCCAATTAAATTCGACCCACTTTGACCCTTTTTTAAAAAGTTCATAGAATAGCTTTTTTATTATACTTTATGGCCCGTTAGGTTGATCCACTTATGTATATAATAATATCATTTAAAATTTTTTTAAAAAAGTGGCAAATTTTTTTCCGCAATTAATACTTATAATTATCCGACCCGGCCTGGCCCGACCCTTTACACCAAGGCCCGTTATCGACCCGCCCCATTATTGACCCGACCCGCTAATGACCCGTTAAAATGTGACCCGACCCTTGACCCGTTGGGTCGACCCGTCCCATTGAACACCTCTAGATACAATTGACTACTATAGCCTGATTAATTAGGCGAAAATTTTTCAACCATAGTTTTACACGTGTCAATAAAACACTTTTTTTAATTTTGTTTCAATATATTAGTACATATACCATATAAGAAGTTTAGATACTTGTTTGACACAACAATAATTCAAAACTTATAACACAATATAATTTAGTGCCAAATTAAAGAATCTAATAAATAATTAATTAATGATAACTTTTTTTATTTAAACTTAAATTAATGGTTGAATATTGTATTAATGAGTTGGAAATTAAATAATTCAAATATTGAAAGTTTAAAATTGAGACTTACAAATAAAATATTTTCCTTTGATTCTCATTCTTTAAAAGTAATTTAGATGTTGATTGAGACCTAAAAATAAGATATTAGGATAGATTGATATTCTCTTACTTAAATCATTTTAGCAAACCTTAATATTTGTGATTAACATTTAATTAGTCAAATTTTACTTATCCAAACTTTTCTTGTCATAAATAAAGAATTTTTAAAACATATAAAATGTTTAGAATTGAATGTATTTTGGAGGGAAATAAATTAATATGAAGGCGACACGTGTCCTTTTGAATAATGATTTAGTATATAGTATAGCTAGATAGATAAATGATTAATATTTAACATTTACAAAATACGCTAATGACTTACAAAAGGTTCAATGTGACAAATCAAATAGATTTTTTAAACCTATTAAGGACCCTAGACCCATCAAATTGGAAGGGTCTGGGTCTGGGTCTGGGTCCGGGTCTGAAAATTTTAGTCGCTTAGGATTCGGATCCGGATCTAAATCTATATAAAATAGAAGGGTTCGGGTTCGGGTCTGGCCAGAGCCGCTCTAGACCTGCCCCATGACCATTCCTATTAGTCACTATATATGCATCTTAATATTATACTTACTCCGTTCCATAATACTTGCTACTGATAGTGACATTTTCCTACACAGCATGTCATACTCAATAACAAGTACAAAAGAATGAAGTACTTCCTCCGTTCCAAAATACTTGCAACACTTACCTTATTTGGCTGTTTCACAATACTTGCACCATTACTATATTTGGCAAAGAATAATCTTATTTTATTATCACTTTATTCCTACCCCACATATCACCATCAATCATATATCATATCATTAATCATTTAATATACCCACAACCAATACCTATCTTCCATTAATTAATTTTTTATTTCAATTATTTTATTATCACTTTATTCCTACCACACATATCATCATCAATCATATATCATCAGACCTGATGTGACAGCCCTTAATTCTTGTGCCAAGAGGGTGTGGTGCAACTAAATTGGAACGGAGGAAGTATGAAATTTGAATTGGGATATGCCTCAAATTGGATCAAAACAAGAGACAAACAAGGACAAGTCATAATAACAATAGTGTAGCATGTAATGTGTAGTCTGTACATGAAGTTAGTTAAATGGGCACATCAATTTACTGAGCTTAGGAACCGCCCTATAAATGAAGGCAACTAACAACTATAACACATAAATATATTACGGCATAATGAAAAGGATAAATTGACTTGTACATTATATATTTTTCAATTACTCTTGTGAGAGACGACCTCAAAATAAGAAGCTCATATTTTTATTATTTTTTAAATTGGGCTATTTAGCCCATATATCTAATGCGTCTCTCGGAGAGACCGTCTCTCACAACAATTTATGTATATTTTTTGGTTGTAAATTAATTTGTCCTTCCTATTTGTGTATATTTATTTTTCTGAACCAAATTTTTATTCTATAATTGTATGAGAATGACATTCAAATATTCAATCATGTATGTTTTATGCTGCCTTCAAGTTAGGTTATATTTTTATTAGAATTGACTAAGGAGAGAAAATTCAACAAATACTAACAAGTGTTTTAATTTGAGGACAATCCATTGATGAGTGTTGATAGAATATAAATTAATTTTCAAATATTGATCATCAGAATTAATCTATTGGGATTTTTTTATAAGATCTTCGTGTCTTGTTAAATTGCTAAGAACTATTATTTGTTTAATTCCTTACTAATCAGTCTTTTTAATCAAAAATATTTAAATTAATATAAGCGATTTTATGATGATTATCTATCTATATAATATACTGTTAGAGTAGGCTAACGAATGCGGAAGCGTGGGCCTAAAGGTGGCACGAAAGGTTAATGACCATGGCTTGAAGGTGTACTAATGAAACATGGTTTATATGCAAGTATTAAGGTGATTAAAGCAATAAAAGTAAGTAAAAACAATAACACCAAGAATTAAGATTGTTCACCATTAATTAGGCTACATCCACCATCCTAGGCTAGTGTATCATTATGTGTTTAAAGGATAAAGAGCTTGAAAGTTCATTACAAATGTTGAAGGAATTACATCTATGGAGATAGTGTGTATGTGAGCTATACATGGAGTAGAGAATTAATAATAAGAGAATGGTAAGGATGATATATGGGAGGCTCAAGCTTATAGCTTGGCTCTACATCTACACAATAATGCACTACAACATATATAGGCAAATGCGAAAAAAATGGGTGTGCCACTTGTCCCTTGGTCCTCAACTTGAACTAGTTCTAGAATACTTCCTTGGAGCCCAAGTAGTGCATCAACCATGCTTACAAACACTCAAGTTTCCACTACCACTTACGGCCCGTTTGGTAGGTGGTAATAAACCGCGGTAATGGGAATGAAAAATTAGTGTAATTTTAGTTGTAAAATCTCTTGGCTACCTTGATGGCCATGCTTGACAACCTTCAATCACCTCATTTTGTTCATAAATTTCATTCTAATGCATTACCAATTAGAGATGTGGTATTAGGTGGTAATAGAAATTTGTGAACAAAAAATTTTTTATGATCAAAGTTTCATTACCATGGGAATGACATGAAAGTTTTGATGAAATTTTACACTATAAATCATTCCCATTACCCCCATTTAGTACCATTAACCAAACGGGCCGTTAGTACTATTGTACTAATGGTACTTGAAGATACTCAAACACCCAATCAAAGCATAGTACTTTGTCCTTTACCATTATCAAAATGCTTAAGGTCTAATAATCTTAATTAGTTATTTAACCTTTAAGACCAAATTCTTCTACTCATTAATTGTCATCTAATTACATGACTAATTAACCCCAAGACTCAAGTCACACTTCTTTCATATACACCTGATTTTATAAAGCTTTTTAAAGAAAATGAGTAAGAGTAAGGACTAAGGAGTATCTCCATTATTTATTATTTCATTTAAAGCTTTTAAATAAAAAAATTAAGTTTGAGTATTACTCAATCCTCAATTAAGAATAAAGCTGAAAAATAATTAAAAAATAGAAAATGAAATAAAACTTTAAAAAGTATTACATTAATTTATACTCAACACTGATACATTAGAAGAGACATGTTTTAATTTATCAATTGAAAATAAAATAAAAAAAGGTAAAGAAAAAATATATGGATGAAAGGAAAATAGAAAATATCTAGTGACCGAAAATTTTTAAAATACTAGTCACAAATTTTAAGGTAGTAGTGAGGTCCATTTAAAAGATGGTAGTTGGGTATTTTAATTGATTAAATTAATTATAAAGGTGATGGTGGAGTATTGGGAATTGGAAAAGTGGGGGTATTTGGGTAAAAAAAATGATAGCCAAAAAAGGAAATGGGACAAGTAGTATGAAATTACCAAAAAAGGAAATGGGACAAGTAAACTGGACCGGGGGAGTATAATTTTTTGTGAAAAACGATTTCTTTAAAAGATCATCTCTAATTAGACCAGCTCATATATTTTTTTAAAATATTTTAAGTAAGTATTAAGATTGAAGTGAGCAGACATTTAAGATATTGAAATTAGGTATTAAGGATACGGTAAATAATCATTAAAGGTAACATAAATAGACATTAATTTTGATGAGTTAGACTTAAAATACGTTACAATTATTATTTCCTAAAACAATGTTTTCTAATAATTCTCTTCTATTATATATTTTTCTGAAAATAAAATATATATAAAACCTTCCTACAATTGGCAATTCATTAATCAAACTCATGTTTATTTTTCGACTTTGAATTAAGAATTATACTAACTTGCTTTAATGGCGGCGATCAATTTCTCTACTCCTTTCCGAGCGAACTTTTTGAATGGCTTAACAGAATCAGATTGGGATAGATTTCCGATTGCAATCAACCCTAATATATATGAATCACCTCATCAAATTACAGTTTATCTGGAACGCAATGATCAAAACCGTCATCAAATTATAATCTCAATCAATGAATTCGTTTTCTCATCGATAAGAAATAATGTTACAGGTGAATTTGTTCCTTATTCTGTGTTTCACACAACGAAGTCTGATTATACGATGAGAATTGTAATAGTGGGAGAGAGAGATAGAGCAAATCCTTTAAGTATAAATTCAATAGATATCTTTTGTTATTTGGATCATGGAAGGAGTAATAGTCATCATACACGACGACAGTGTGATATTTGCTCCAAGTTCAACAATGCTATCAATAGATCAGGCGAAACGATGTCGTTTTACTCTTGTCCAAATGACGTCATTGTTCAGAATTTTCGAACAACTGCAGGCCCCATTGCTTAAACCACTTTTTATCATTTATTTAATTGAATTCATAACTAAATCAGCAACGTACGTTCTCAAAAATATAAAATAAGCTTAAACGATAAATTCGTTTTCTCATCGATAAGAAATAATGTTACAGGTTAATTTGTTCCTTATTCTGTGTTTCACACAACGAATTCTGATTATACGATGGGAATTGTGGTAGTGGGAGAGAGAGATAGAGAAAATCCTTTAAGTATAAATTCAATAGATATCTTTTATTATTTGGATCATGGAAGGAGTAATAGTCATCATACACGACGACAGTGTGATATTTGCTCCAAGTTTAACAATGCTATCAATAGATCAGGCGAAACGATGCCGTTTCACTCTTGTCCAAATGACGTCGTTGTTCAGAATTTTCGAACAACTGCGGGCCCCATTGCTCAAACCACTTTTTATCATTTATTTAATTGAATTCATAATTAAATCAGCAACTCACGTTCTCAAAAATATAAAATAATCTTAAACGATAAATAGTGCCCAAAAATAAGATGTAGCAAGTATTATTGAACGGAGGAAGTACATTAGGATCCTCGTAGCAGCAATGAACACCACATCGGCAACATTGCTAACCGTCGTTTGTAGTCCCACTCAGTGTAAATGCCAACAAAAACAATCAACATTTTAAACTGGTCATACAAACCAACTAAAAAGGCCAACAACCAACGACCAACAACTAAATGTCAAACGCCCAACAATGGAACCTCTTTCTCTCACTATGTACATCCCAAAGTCTAAATTAAAATATCAGCTCACACCCCTAGACAACTATGCGAGTATGCAACACAGTAAACCAACCTTACAATAACACCATATTTCATCCACATAAGAAGTGCAAGCACAAGTTAACATGATATCTCCAGATTATGCTATACTATTAGGTTGTTCCGATTACAAAGCATACCCATTAAAGATTTCAAATTTGCAATCAACCAACTATAGCCACTAAAGTTATTCCCTTATAAAAAGTGTAACCAAAAGACACTATAACTCAGATCAAATTTCAAGCTAAACACCAAAATAATTGCATTTTCACAAGATTTCAAAAGGGTACAAATGTAGGAAATAGCTTGTTTTAGTTGAGTAATTTTTGTAGTTGGGGAGGAATTTGTTTTAGTAGAATAAGAGTGGATGATTGAATATTGGTAATTTCCACTTGTATTGTTTAAATAGAGAGTTACATAATTATTACGATGTATATAATTACAATACAAATTACAACTCGGGAATTTGTATAAACCCCTTTGTTTAATGACAAAAATAAACTTACAGGATAATTACAATGTAACAAATAAATTGAAGATAATTGTGTAACGATGAACGTTACCCGGAAACTTGATACAAATCGAAGGCGTGTGATCACTATCCTTTTGTGATATTTCCCCCACAAAGGTACTTGGGTTGATGTTTGGAAATTCACAACGAGATACAATCGATTACAACACAACCTTAGTACTTAGGTTGTATTACGAAATAACAATGTGTTTGAGAAATTATAAGTTGTGGAAATGCACTAACAAAAGTTAATTACTCTTTTGTATGCAAGGAACAAATGAGAAAGACTTAGAAAATCAGAAGAAGAGTAAGAAAAGGTGTGTCCCAACTCTATGCCAAGACCTCTATTATATAGAGGAGGAGCCTCTTCAAATCCATCACCATAATGATCATAATAAAGATTATGATTTCAATGACCATAATTCTTGTCATGTAAGGGCTTAATCTCACCATTATACTCAGAAATTAAGAGTATAACTATCATAATCTAAGCATTAAACACAAAGCAAACGGGAAGAAAGCAACGGTCACTTCAGACCCAGAACGCCGAGTCGGCATTTGGTCCAAAATAGAGACCGCCGACTCGGCTTTTGGTCTCTGACCAAAATTGAGTTTTTCCAGTGCCAAAAGCCGACTCGGCTATGGCTACACAAGGGGGATCGCCGAGTCGGCTTTTGGCCACTGCCTTGATCCCCCTTTTGCTTTGTTCCCTTTGTTTAAGAATTAACTTAAATGCCTTTCGGACCTCGTATATTAATACGTTTTGTCCCACTACTTTTAGTAGCTTTAATCGATATATTACGGACTATAAATTGTCCCACTACTTTAGTAGTACTCGGTGATAAAATATTCAGGATTATTATTTATTATACACTAAATGTCCAACAATCCTCCCCCATTTTGGGTATAATAAGCCTCTCATTTACCAAAACTCATAATACATTCCATGCATCAACGCTAATATCCCTACGGATTGAATTAACGCCTAGTACAACACACTTAACAAGTGATCGAGCCAGAATTGATTTCCATAAGGAATTGAATCAAATGACCCATCCAACCACTTGAAGATGTAGTACACACAAAACAAATAACACAAAGTTATTAACTTGACACGATGTTACTCATGCGTGAATTGGGCTTTTCCAAATGATTTTACTGACATAAACCGATCTCAACTGAGGCTTTTTCAATTGAGTCTCTATTCATGGCTTTCGTAAACGAATCTGCCACATTGAACTTAGTGTTCACATAGTCAAAAGTTATGACCCCGTTAATAATAAGTCCTTGCACTAGGCTATGCCTAAGAGCAATATGACGAGACTTACCATTATATACTTGACTATACGCTCTACCCAAAGTCGTCATGCAATCCGCATGGATTGCCACCGGTGAAATTGGCTTAGGTAACAAAGGTATCTCAAACATGAGATTCCTCAACCACTCTGCTTCACTAGCTGCTGAAGCCAAAGCGATAAACTCAGCTGACATTGTAGAGTCGGCTATACATGTTTGTTTCTTAGAAGACCAAGAAATGGCACCTCCCCCATAAACAAACACCCATCCACTAGTAGAAGAGTTATCCTCTTCATTAGTGATTCAACTAGCGTCTGAATAACCTTCTAGAATAGGAGGTTCCTCGCTATACGCGATACCATAATCCTTGGTACGCAGCAAGTATCTTAATACTCTCCTTATCGCCATCCAATGATGGGGACCTGGGTTACTAGTAAATCTACTAAGTTTACCCACTGCAAATGCTATGTCAGGCCTTGTACTAGTCATAGCATACATCAAAGATCCTATGACCTTTGAATATTCCAATTGCGAAATTGGTTGACCGGTATGTTTAGTAAATTTCATACCCGGTTCCATGGGAGTAGAGACCGGCGCTTTATCAAGCATATTAAACCGCTTAAGTATCTTCTCAACATAGTGAGCCTGACTTAACTTAATACGGTTCCCTTGCCTTATGATCTTAATGCCTAAGATCACATCAGCCTCCCCCATATCCTTCATCTGAAAGGATCTAGACAAAAAGTCTTTTATCTCTTGAACTTGTGCTTTACAAGTTCCAAAGATAAGCATATCATCGACGTATAGACAAATGATAATGCCATTACCATGGCTATCAAACTTGCTATACACACACTTATCGGCTTGATTCAATTTGAATCCAAAGGACAAAATAGTTTCATCAAATTTTTGATGCCACTGCTTAGGTGCTTGTTTAAGTCCATACAAAGACTTGACAAGTTTACACACCTTTTGTTCTTGTCCTTCCAAAACAAACCCTTCGAGTTGTTTCATATATACTTCTTCATCTAATTCCCCATATAGAAATGCGGTTTTAACATCCATTTGATGTATTTCTAGATGATAGACCGTAGCTAACGCTACCAATAACCGAATAGTGGTTATTCTTGCAACCGGTGCATATGTATCGAAATGATCGATACCGTGCTTTTGTCTAAAGCCTTGAGCCACTAAACGGGCTTTGAATTTATCAATAGTACCGTCGATTTTCATTTTCTTTCTGAAAATCCACTTGCAACCGATTGGTTTACAAGTCGGAGGAAGATCCACTAACACCCAAGTGTTATTTCCCATGATGGATTGCATCTCATCATCGATAGCTTCTTTCCAAAAGGCGCTATCATGTGATGACATAGCATCACTATAAGTCAATGGGTCACCTTCCACATTATATAAATATGGAACACTAGAAGATACTTCACTTCTATCACCTTCAACCAAGTATACTTGGAAATCCGGTCCAAAGCTCTTCGCTTTCCGTTGTCTCTTACTCCGTTTAGGAATAGGATCAACTAAATCAAGTTCATCTATTTGTGGACTTTCATCAACATCTAGAAGTGAACTTTGTTGACTATCATCAACACTTTCATTGGTACAACTTTGTAGATTTCTTTGTCTACTCAATGATGAAAATCTATTTTCATCAAAAATGGCATCTCTTGACTCTATAATCGAATGAATCGATATATAGTCATTTTGTTCTATAACATAGAACCTATAGGTTTTGCTATGAATAGCATAGCCTATAAAGATGCACTCAAGCCCACGTTCACCGAGCTTCTTTTTCTTGTTGCCGGGCACTCTAACAATGGCCCTACAACCCCAAACCTTAAGATAGCTTAAGTTTGGTTTCTTTTTGTACCAAAGTTCATAAGGAGTTTCCTTATTCGTTCTTATTGGAACTCGGTTAAGAATGTGACAAGCCGTCAACATTGCTTCACCCCAAAATCCATCACTCAAACCCGAGTAGGATAACATGGAATTAACCATCTCTTGTAGATTACGGTTTTTCCTCTCCGCCACACCATTAGATTGTGGTGCATAACCGGCGGTTGTTTCATGAATAATACCCATTGAATTAAAATAAAGCGGATCATAATATTCACCTCCTTTATCGGTTCTTAACCTTTTAAGTTTACTACCAATTTGTAATTCTACTTCTTGTTTGTAAATCTTAAAATGTTCAAGAGCCTCATCTTTTGTATGTAAAAGGTATACATAACAAAACTTTGAGAAATCATCAATAAAAGTTATGAGATACTTTTTGTTTCCCAAAGACGGTGTACTATGAAAATCACAAAGATCACTATGGATTAACTCCAAAATTTCGGTCTTTCTTTCAACACTTTTAAACGGTGTTCTAGTGATCTTATTTAACATGCACGTTTTGCAATTTTTAGACATTTTATTGCACATTGGAATTAACTCATGCTTAGACATAAAAGAAATTTTATCAAAATTTACATGTCCTAGTCTAACATGCCACAAGTAGTGCAAATCATCATTGTTATTATCAACCAAAACATTACATATAGAATTTTTATTTAAATCTAAAGACAATTTAAATAAGCTATTACATAGATAAGCCCTACCAATAAACAAATTATTCTTTGAGATAATACACCTATCGGCTTCAAAAACTAGTTTGTAGCCTAATCGATTCAATATAGGACCCGAGACTAAATTTCTACCTATTTCGGGTGTGAAATACACATCTCTTAAAACTAAAAGATTCCCCGAAGTAAACAATAATTCAACTTGTCCTTTGCCTTGGACCTTGATAGGTGCATTGTTCCCCATGTAGAGATGCTCCCCATCAACAACCTTGTTAAAGGTTTTGAACCATTGCGTAGAATTACACACATGTCTCGAAGCCCCCGAATCGATCCACCAAGCCAAGGTATCATCCTGCAAAGCACTAATATTAGTATTCATAGTAGAAAAACTCATATTAGAATTTTCATCAAAAAATGCAAGATTACCTTGAGTGGATGGTCCCTTGCTTGTAGAAGCTTGACCATTCCCCTTGGCTTTCTTTTGCTTGTTCTTTAGAACAAAGCAATTCTTCCTTCGGTGCCCGGGCTTTCCACACTCCCAACATACCTTGTCGGTATTGGAAATAGTAGCTTTCCCCTTTGAAGAGTCATTCCTCTTCCTCTTATCTCCGGGACGGGATTGTGGTTTCCCTTCCCCAACCATATTAATTGTTGGTACATTAGGATTATCATCCTTCCGGTTCTCATGAACCCGAATGCTAGACTCGACAATTATGTGTTGTCCAAGATCGGAGAGTGTAATCTCCTCTCTTTTATGCTTTAGAGCATGTCTAACATCCCTCCATGAAGGAGGCAATTTGTGTATTATGCTAGAGACTAAAAACACTTCATCAATTTCAATTTTATGCAATTTTAAGTTAGCATGCATTCTTTGTAGTTCATGAAATTGATCAATTATAGGGCGATCTTCTACCATTTTGTATGAATTAAAATTACTTACAAGAAACTTCTTGGAGCTAGCATCCTCCGCCATGTATTTATTCTCCAAGGCATCCCATAATTCCTTTGCGGACTCATGGTATTGGTAGATGTCGAACAAGGCATCTTGCATGCCATTGAGAATATTCCCCCGGCAAATAAAGTCATCATTTTCCCACTTAGACCTCTTTCGATTTTGTTCAAGAATTTCCGTTTCCGGTATCACCGTTTCCGGATCATCCGACTTAGCAACGTCCGGTTTGGGTGAGCTTATGACATAAGCCACATTGAGAGTAGTGAGCATGAACATCATCTTCTTTTGCCAACGTCTAAAGTCGACGCCGACAAACTTTTCTAACTTAGCAAAGTTAGATGTGAAATCTTTCATTGATGCCATCGATGAAGAGAAGTTATCACAAAAGATTATTACGATGTATATAATTACAATACAAATTACAACTCGGGAATTTGTATAAACCCCTTTGTTTAATGACAAAAATAAACTTACAAGATGATTACAATGTAACAAATAAATTGAAGATAATTGTGTAACGATGAACGTTACCCGGAAACTTGATACAAATCGAAGGCGTGTGATCACTATCCTTTTGTGATATTTCCCCCACAAAGGTACTTGGGTTGATGTTTGGAAATTCACAACGAGATACAATCGATTACAACACAACCTTAGTACTTAGGTTGTATTACGAAATAACAATGTGTTTGAGAAATTATAAGTTGTGGAAATGCACTAACAAAAGTTAATTACTCTTTTGTATGCAAGGAACAAATGAGAAAGACTTAGAAAATCAGAAGAAGAGTAAGAAAAGGTGTGTCCCAACTCTATGCCAAGACCTCTATTTATATAGAGGAGGAGCCTCTTCAAATCCATCACCATAATGATCATAATAAAGATTATGATTTCAATGACCATAATTCTTGTCATTTAAGGGCTTAATCTCACCATTATACTCAGAAATTAAGAGTATAACGATCATAATCTAAGCATTAAACACAAAGCAAACGGGAAGAAAGCAACGGTCACTTCAGATCCAGAACGCCGAGTCGACGTTTGGTCCAAAATAGAGACCGCCGACTCGGCTTTTGGTCTCTGACCAAAATTGAGTTTTTCCAGTGCCAAAAGCTGACTCGGCTGTGGCTACACAAGGGGGATCGCCGAGTCGGCTTTTGGCCACTGCCTTGATCCCCCTTTTGCTTTGTTCCCTTTGTTTAAGAATTAACTTAAATGCCTTTCGGACCTCGTATATTAATACGTTTTGTCCCACTACTTTTAGTAGCTTTAATCGATATATTACGGACTATAAATTGTCCCACTACTTTAGTAGTACTTGGTGATAAAATATTCAGGATTATTATTTATTATACACTAAATGTCCAACAATAATAGGCCTATTTATAGCCCTCAATTTGGTACATCTTCACTAAATATCTTAGATATTTTTAATTTTTAATTAATTTTTAGGATGTTCTGAACTAATATCTAGACTATATTATTTTTTTTAATTACTTTTTCTAGCAATTTCTATTACAATATCTAGCATATTTTTATTTTGTTAATTCTTTAGTCTAGATATTTCTATCATAGATTTTTCTAGATTACTTTAACACAAAATGAAAGCATTAAAATCCATTCAAAATAAGTAAACTTTAATGATCTTGAACACTAAACATACCAAATAACAAAAGAGAAGGATAACTTACAGGGAAAAGAAGGGAACTTTGCATGAATTGAGTCACAAAGATAAGAAATAGAACCCCTTTATGTTGATTAAATAGAAATAAAAGCAAAGTTCACAAATCCCAAACAAAGTTTCTCCCAGAAAGATTAGCTAATTACACCGTTAGAATCAAGATGTAAACTTTTGACCAATAACCTTGATTTGAACCCAGAAAATCATGGTTAAATTAAAATAAAATCTGGGATTTTTACATGAACAAATAGGAGGGAAAGAAAAGTAAAAAAACCCACTTCATAATAGGAAATGAAGGGATTAAAATGAAACGGTAACTTTGATTTTTATATTAATAAAATTTAGAAATAACAAGGCACAACAATGGTTTTGATAAGAGGGAACGAAAACAGTGGCAGCATTAAATGAGAATCAACTTTGAGATTTTGTTTTATGGGAAGCAAGTAAAGCCATGGATTGAATTGGAAGTTTTGGGGCAAATAAGCGGAAAGATAAGAAGACTGAAAAGTCATGGATTGAATTAGAAACATTTTGCAGAAGAGTGGAAAGGTTGGATGAAAAAGTATAGAATAGGATGCTTAATCAGCAAGAACACTATTCATTTCAATTTAAATGAATAGTGTCCGAGGCTTAGCAACGTTTTATAGTTAAAGGATTTCCTTTATCCTAAGAAAACCTAAAATAAATTAATGCATTTTCAAATTACTTACACGATTTTCAGTGACCGAAAAATTTTAAAAAATTCTCTTTACCTAAAGAAAACCTAAGATAAATTGATGTATTTTCAAATTACATATGTTAATAAAAAGCATTTTCATTTTTTAAACCAAAATATGTGGACTCATAGAAGATTTAGTAGATGAGCCGGGAGACTCCGTTTGGTCGCGCTCTCCTGTATGGGTATGAGTTGCCGCTGTCTTTCCCTTCCCAGATTCTGCCCATAGTTTTCTATGAACGGGATACACTGGGTTGGATGATGATGATGATAGAAGATTTAGTAGATATTTTGAATTGATAAGGAGTCCTACTTCACATTTAATATTTATTGAAAACCAAGTTAGCATGTTAAACTAGCTAACTAGATTCATGCATCACATAACTTTTATAGCTTGTATGTTATGTGCGATCACTTTCTTATTCTAAATCATATTAAATCCTTATGTTAAGTACTACACCACTTTTACAATTTAAAGGCCATTAAATAATGGATAGTCACATCTTAGCTACTAATCGTACATACTATTTAATTTAGGATTTATTATGTCACATTAATATACGAAATATGTATGCAACCTCTTATACCTATAATTAAAAGGGTCGATTTTGTAGCTAACTGGATTAGGATTGCTTTAAACTTTAAATTTACGTGGCCCCATCTTATAATATGAATATGTGAGTGTTTGGCAATTGAGTATTAGCTGTTTAATTTTTTTGGTTAGCTAGTTTGACATAATATTTTGGGTTTTTTATGAATTACAGCCTCAAAGTTTTCTCGTTTTATGAATTACAGCCGCAAAGTTTTTTTTTATGAATTACAGCCTCAAACTTTTGATTTTTCATCAATCACGGCCAAGTGACCGGTTGACACCGTTGACCAGCTTATTTTACCTTTGACTTTCCATTTTTCAGATTTTCCTTTTTTTTGAGTTTTCTTTTTTCTTTTTTCTTTTTTTAATTTTATTCCTTCATCCTCCTCACATCTTCATCCTCTCCCTCCTTCTTCTCCATCATCTTCATCCTTTTCATCCTCCATTAATTTTCAAAATCACCATTAATCTTCAAAGTCCCAATTTCTTTCCAAAGTCCAAACCCTAGAATTCTTTCCCCTTTAGAAAAACCCTAATTTAATTCCTCCATCCTCTTCATCATATTCATCATCTTCTTCCTTCTTCATCATCATCTTCATCCAATTTCAAATAAAATATCTAGGTATATTTTTTGAAGGTCCTCAATCTTCAGAACTTTGAACAATCTCCTTCAACCCCTTAAAATTGAACCTGAATTAGGTTTAATCACTTGATTGATAATCGATTAATCTTGCTTGATTATTGTTGACTCTGTTACAAGTTAAATCACTGTTTTTCGTTACTTTTTATTGCAGCAATCAGGTAATTTTATTAATTTTGCTTCAAGATTACCAAGTTTCTACTGATATTAATTATCTTTATGATTTCTTTTTACTGGTATTCGTTATGTTATAATTTAGGTTTGGTTTTTGATGTGCATAAATTTTGCAGGCTATTTAATTGGCTGTTCATTGATTGAATTGGTTTGGATATTTTCTTTTTTGTTTTCAATTTTAGCTCGGCTTCTATTTGTTGATTCTTATGTCTATGTATCGGAACTCTTTTCCTGGTTTAGTTGTATTTTGGTCACTATTTTTAAGGGGTTTAAGTATATCTTTACTTTCCAATTTCCATTTTCGATTATAAGGGGTTGAAGGAGATTGTTCAAATTAGGGTTCTTCTAAAGGGGAAAGAATTCTAGGGTTTGGACTTTGAAAAGAAATTGGGTTTTTGAAGATTAATGGTGATTTTGAAAATTAATGGAGGATGAAGAGGATGAAGATGATGGAGAAGGAGGGAGAGAAATTGGGTCTTTGAAGATTAATGGTGATTTTGAAAATTAATGGAGGATGAAGAGGATGAAGATGATGGAGAAGAAGGAGGGAGAGGATGAAGATGTGAGGAGGATGAAGGAATAAAATTAAAAAAAGAAATAAGAAAAAAGAAAACTCAAAAAAAAAGGAAAAATCAGGAAAAAAGAAAGTCAAAGGTCATATAAGCTGGTCAACGGTGTCAACCGGTCACTTGGCCGTGATTGAGGAAAAATCAAAAGTTTGAGGCTGTAATTCATAAAAAAAAAACTTTGCGGCTGTAATTCATAAAACGAGAAAACTTTGAGGCTGTAATTCATAAAAAGTCCTAATATTTTTGATACTTTATCAAATGTCACAATTGCCATTTTTATTTGTATATATGTGTGTGTAATTTTATTTTTAGAAATGAAGTAAGAGGAAGAAAGAACTAATGACAAAGAAATATCGAGTTGAGAATAAGATATCTATTAGGAATAGAGAGAGGTTCTAGAATGAATGATTATGGGAAAGTAAGGGAAAGAAGCTTAAAGACTGAGAGTACCTAGCTCTATTATCGAATTCAAATTTGTTTTTAATTTTTTTCAAATACTCACAAGCAACATCTAGTGGGTAAAGTTTTCGATTGCCTTCCAAAATTAAATCACCCAAAGAATTGTTTTCAAAAACAGTTTCCTACAAGCTTCTCGTAGTGAGTTTGTAGGGAAATCTCTACCAGAAAACAAGTTGTAGGTATCTTATAGGTAAATACCAACATACTCGGTCCTTGTAGGGAACTTTTTAGTAAATGTCAACATATTAAACTTGTTGGTAAATGGCAACAAGAGAAAATTCTTTAGGGAATCTATTAGGATTTTCCTTCAAAATTACTTGTAGATAAAAATTTGTTGGTAATTCAAAGTTTTTGTAGTGAAATTAAAAAAAATTATTAAGTTCATGTTATCTTATTTATTCCTTCATCCTCAATTAGAGTTGTGGAATGAGCCAATTCGACCCTCAAATATGTGGGTTTAAAGGGGTCGGATCTTAAATTAATCAGGCTCTAAATTATACCTTTATTTACAAAAATAAAACCATTTAAAATCAATTTTTATATACGAGTTGTCATTATTTTTTTATTAAATAATGATACAATATTGTCATATACAACATTTATTTATTGAGTTTTTTTGCGTCCCTACCTATGTGGAGAAACTCATTTTATGTGGAGTATAAATATTTATTTATTATAACCCATGTGGGGTCATACTTTTTAGCTTCCTTAAGAAGCTTAGAGTATATACATTTTGTCCTCTTTCATAAGACAAATCATCTTCTTTGAAAGTGAAAAAAGTGAGAGAAACATAAAAGATTAGAAAGGGAAGCAGCCAGCCCGTATTTTCAACCGTTGGATCGTTCTATAATTTTAGCAGCCTGTTGGGGACACATAGGGCTTCATTTTGGACGATTAGATTGTCGTTTTCAGCTTTGTTTCGTCGGTTACGACCTCTAGATAGAAACTGCAGTTTGGGTGACTTCTTCTTCGTTATGTTTCTCAATTGTTGATTATTATGTTTATTTGTTCTTGGGTACGGTAGTTTGAGGACCCTTTGGAGAACTAGGATTGGGTTTTTGTAACCTCCTTTTTCATCATAATAAGAGAATTTTGGGTGGACTCTTAAAATCACATGGTTTTTACTCTTCACATCGAATAGGTTTTCCACGTAAAAATCTTGTCTCTTTGACCTTGACTATTACTTGCTTTTATCTTGTTTGATTGCTGATTTTATTGTGGTTTATTGGTGATATTTGAGTGTGTTAATTTGGTGTTTTGGTGAATGGTGAATTAATTTTTTCGGTTTATTTCCGCTATTTGTGTGTTATCAATTTGTGTAATTGGTAGCTATTGGAGGTGTTCTTACCTCATCAGCTAGTATCAGAGCCGGAGTAATTGTTAATTCTCTAAATGGATGGTAATCTCAACACTAGTAGGAAGATTAGTTTAAATGGAACTAATTATCATTTGTGGAAACGGAAGATGAGGACTTGTTGTATGTGAAAAGTTGGCATCTACCTATTTTTACCACTCAAAAACCGGGTGACACAAGTGACGAACGATTGGAATTTGAGCACGAGCAAGTTTGTGAGTTTATTCGTCAATGGGTTGATGATAATGTTTTGAATCACATTAATGAAGAAGTTAATGCTAGAACCTTGTGGCAAAAACTTGAGTCACTTTATGCTAGCAAGTAAGGATAGTCACGGGTCTAGGATCCTGTTGGACCTGCCCCAGACCCGCCCCTTTTTTAAGGGTCTGGGTCTTATTTTTTGAGACCCTTCGGATTCTGGTCGGATCTGGATCTAAAAAATAATTGGCAGATCTAGGTCCGGGTCCAATATTCGGACCCTAGACCCGCCCCTTGGACCCTTATAAATATTACATTGTCCATTTTTATTTGTCTTCTACGTATGAATTTTGGCCCCAACACTTATTTTTTTTATATAATCATAATATATATAAATAATATATATGCTACTTGCTAAGTGCTAACCCAATTACCCTTATTTCATGGACTTGAACTAGTGTTTATAATAGAATTTAAGCGTATATGGGTGACTCTATGCGAGTTTAGATGTTAGATTATTATTAAATATTTGTAAAATACGGTAATAACTCTTACAAATATACGAAAAACATAATGACTTACAAATATTTCAAATTTGACAAATCAAAGAGATTTTCTTTAGACCCACTAAGGACCCTAGACCCATCAGATTCGGAGGGTCTGGGTCCGGATCTGAAAATTTTGGACCCTTAGGGTCTAAATCTCAAAAATTTAAAAGGGTCCGGGTCCGGGTCTGGTTAGACCCGCTCCAGACCCGCCTCATGACCATCCCTACTAGCAAGTCTAGAAATAATAAGTTGTTCTTGATCAAGCAATTGACGAACTTAAAGTATAATGAGAACAAGGCTCTTTCTGATCACTTGAGTGATTTTCATGGCATTAATCAACAATTGTCAGCCTTGGAAATCAAGTTTGATGATTTAGGGACTTTTGTTGCTTAGTACTCTTCTTGATTCTTGGGATACTTTTAGAATGACACTTTGTAATTGAGCTCCTTCTGTGAAAGTTACTTTAGACTGTTAAAGTTGGCATAATGAATGAAAAAATGTGAAAGAAGTCTTATGGCGTGTCATCTTCACAACCCGAGAAAGCTTATGTTGCAGAAAACAGGGAGAGAAATAATAGTAGAGCTTCAAATGATAGAGGTTCTAGTATGAGCAAGTCCCATGGAAAATTTAAGAACATGAAATGCAACTATTGTGATAAGATTATGAATTACATTTAGAAATTTTGCTACAAGTGGAAAATAGATAATAAGGGAGGCAAAGGCAAACATGTGAATTATCAAGATAAGAAAGATGATGATAAGGATGATCGAGCAGCAACTACAACTACTAGTGATCTTGTCATTGTTTATGATGAAGATGTTGTTAATTTAGCTAGTTGTGAAACTAGTTGAGTGGTTGATAGTGGAGCCTCACAACATGTGACATCAAAGAAAGAGTTATTTACCACTTATAAACCTGGAGATTTTGGGGTATTGAAGATGGGTAATGACGGTTTGACTCAAGTTGTTGGTGTTGGAGATATTTGTTTGGTGACTGATAGTGGTGCTAAGCTTCTACTCAAGGATGTTAGGCATGTTTCTGATATTAGGTTAAACTTGATCTCCACCCGTAAGCTCGATGAAGAAGGCTATTGTAGTACCTTTTATGATGGGCAGTGGAAACTCACTAAGGGAAGTTTAGTGTTTGCTCGTGGGATCAAGCACTCTAGCCTATATTGGATGCAAGCCTCTATTTCTATTGATGGTATCAATGTAACAGCTAATGATCTAGCACAATTATGGCATAGGTTACTTGGTCATATGAGTGAAAAAAGTCTTGGATGCTTGATACAAAAGAATGTTACCTAGTTTGAAGAATGCAAAGTTGGAGAGATGTCCATATTGCTTAGTAGGGAAGCAAAACAGAGTTTCATTTAAGAAACTCCCTCCTTCAAGAAAGTCTGATTATCTTGAGTTTGTTCATTTTGATGTGTGTGGTCCTTTAAAGGTAAAATCCTTTGGTGGTGCACTTTACTTTGTTACCTTTATTGATGATTGTTCAAGAAAGTTGTGGTGTTATGCCTTTAAAACATAAGATCATGTGCTTGATGTTTTCAAGCAATTCCATGCTCTAGTTGAACGACAGTATGGTAAAAAGTTCAATTTTTAGCTTTCTTAAGAAGCTTAGGGTATATACATTTTGTCCTCTTTCATAAGACATATCATCTTCTTTGAAAGTGAAAAAAGTGAGAGAAACACAAAAGATTAGAGAGGGAAGTAGCCAACACTGCAAAAACCACTTCCTTCCTCATATACAAACTCTTCCAATTGTGGTGGTCAAGCTTCAAAATGCTATTGATCTTGATTTGGACTCCCAACCATTGTAGGATTTATTTGAAACCATTTTGAGAGTTGACTCAAATGGCATGCAAAAAACAAGTGTTGCACAATTTCAACATATGAACCACACATCAGGCAAAGATCATCTTAAGTGCTCTTGTTATTGTATAGGATTGCTTTGGTTTTCAGCTTGTTTTGAATTGCAAGCCAAAGTATAAACCTGCATTTCGGAATTGACAGCCTATTACAAACTACCTTATAGCATCGAAATATTTGTTTTTCGCCCATACATTGTTTTTAAACGGCACTGTATGAGTCATTGCTATATAATTTCCAAGTTTATTTTAGCCTAGTTGCCCAACTCATTTTTATTAAAATCCAACCCACCCCGACCCAATCCAACGCAACCCATATACGATTCATTGTATCAGTCTATTTTTAATGAACACCACTAGGGGTGTTTATTACCGGGTACCTTCCCGTGTCCCGGCCCATTTAAGGAGGGAACCCGATTTTCGGGTGCCCTGATAAGATAGTCGGAACACCGGGTACCCGATTTTTATTTTTTGATTATTTTAACAAATTTAATTATAGTTTTTATTATAAAATTCTGGCAGAAATCATTCACTAAGAAATTCAAAAAACTGTATCATACATTCAACATTCATACTATGCACATTGCACAAGCAGTTAGGCAGCACTACATCAGTTCTTACACTTCTTATTTGTTGAAATGGATTATCAAGATATATATAGTTAGTTTCATGAGAGTATAATGAAAAAAGATTATCAAGATCATATGAGACATTTAATGTATATGCTAAAATGGGAAATTTATAAAATTAGATTAAGAAGTGTTAAACATACAGTTATGATTGCAATCACGCCTGGGTTTACTATATTATCAAGATAGTAATATTATTATAATTGAAATTATGAACACTGAATTAAAAAAATAAGTATATATATTAAATATTAAGCGGGCCATTAACGGGGACCCGGATCAATTAGAAATCGACCCATGACCGGACTCGGTTAAGGCGGATCGGGTACCCGATCTGGACTTTTCTAGATTTTTTATTTTTTTGACCCGCCAATTATGAAGTGGGTCGGTCGGTCGAGTCGAACGGGTCGAGTACTTTTAAATAGGGGTGTTCAAAATCGGGTATCCGGTCGACCCGGATCCGGAAATCCGGGTACCCGCTTTTTCGGGTACCAAAAATTGCGATCCGGTTCCGACCCGGTTCAAATCGGGTACCTGGAATCCGGTTACCCAAACCGGATACCCGATTTTATTAGAATGTTTTTTTATTTTTTATTTTTTTGTCGTTTTGTCATTCAACAATACATTTGTTTATCTCTATTTTCACTTAAAATATTTTTTTATATAAAATTCATGCAAACTCCCTGAAAATCTTTAACTTAATTAGTAATTAAAAATTAATTAAGAAAATCCTTTCAAAAAAAAAATTAATTAAGAAAATAAAAGAATAATATTATTGTTCATGGGCTTAAGTAATAACAATTATAAAATTCAAATACTAACTCTTAAAAAATATTCAATCCAAGATTAGCTTAAGAGATATCGGATACCCGGTCTTCAAAAATTTATGACCCGGATCCGATATCCGATTTTAAAATCGGGTACCCGACCCGAATTATCCGATTGAAAAACGGGTAAATTACCCGATTTTAGAAACCAGGTACCGAATACTTCGGGTCGAAATTTGCAGATCGGGTTATTATGAACACCCCTACTTTTAAACACCCCTAAATACCACATTACCACTATATAATTATTTTAAATATTTTGTCAAAAAAAATGAGTCCACTCATCCAGTTGCCCAACAATGTTGAATATGGTGGGTCCTAACTGCATTAAGTAGAGAAAAAGGAGGACCTTGGATTTATCTGAAATAGTCAATAATAGACTGTAATTATAGGAAAAAGCCAATATAAAAAGGACAAATAGACTCTTTATGTAATTAAATTATTTTGTCTTCCACACACTTCTAGGCTCTATACTTCCCTCATAACCATTTGTTTTCTTCGTGGTTTTTGTGTTGTGATTGTGAAGTTGTGGTAAAAACCAATTAAGACTTGGACATTTCTTGCACTCGTGACAATGGCTTGCTAAAACTTCTTTAGAATATTACCTTAAAAAAAACTTTTAAAATATTTATGAAAAGTACTATTTTTTTTTATTTGCCAAATCATTTTCCCCTCAATATTAAACAAAAAAACAAGTTCATAATTATTATCCAAAACCGATTTAGTTTAAAAATTTAAGTTGATGGTTAATATTACAAGTAAATTACGTCTTTACACGAGAGCCCTTCAGACTAGATATGTATATGCATTCCCTTTTCACATATCACAAGTTTTTTTAAAGAAAAATGCATGTATATATTATCGTTTTCGAGTTAAAATATTTCCAAAATGTAATATCTTAAATATACTTGTTATTGGGTCAACCAGCTCCAATCTATTGGATCAAGTCAAAGGGCCCAGTCAACTCGGTCAATCTTCCAGACTCAGCCCACTTATGAATGAAATCACTAAAACACCCCTAAAACAGCCAACCAAGTCATTCATATCCCTATAAATACCCACAATCATGACCATAAATGGTATGCTTCTCCCTCTCTACAATTACCATTTATAGTCTTCATTACTTATATCATTAACTGACCACTGACTTGAGCGTCGAGGGGATTTTCCGGGAAGCAACTCTTGGACAAGTAACTATGTTCATTTTGTAGGTATTCTACCATTATCCCGTATTCGTACACTGTTAACAGCCGCGATCACATACTAAGCGATCACCTTCCGATCAGGGAGACTTGACTCGAATTCTACGTAGAAACAATACTTATACTCGCTCAACAGTCATTATCATAAAACAATGTCCATAAAAAAAACATATACTTGATAAAGTATAAATTATTTAGAAAATGTATAACTATAGAAATATCTTAAAGATAAATAAAAAAATTACTCATATACAATAAAATCTTGAAGTTTTAAAGTCCCCGAGATTAAATTCACAAAAACAAATCAAAGGGAAATTATATAAACCATAAAATATTTAAATATAAAATTAAAAAGAAATAAAATGTTTAGAAATGGTTCCTTACTACTCTATATCGGTACAAACAACATAATGTGGAAAGATGTGCTACAAAATTAAATATTTATTTTTAAAGAATAATTTATCCATATAATTCCAATGACACATGTACAACCAAATAACCAATTGCAATTTGCAAATCCCTCATATTATAATTACCACATTCTAGAAGGATCTCCCTACCCACTAAACATCCTAAAGCTTTAAACATAAGGAAAAATTAAAAAACTAATAAAATTGATTGGTAATTAAAAGATTACCATATCATGATTCCAAAACAACTTAACACTAACTAATATTCTTTTGGTTTTCATTTTTTATTGTCATTCACTTTTTACCCATATTGCAAACTTAAAAATTCAATAATTTTAATTGTAAGTTTTTGAAAATTCTATATTGAAGAACTAAAATATTATATATGTTTAAATGTGTTATAAATGATAAGCGAACCTTTGTATATGGCAATGGACTCCTTGCTTAGAATAAACATGAAATGAACAACACCGTGATGAAGATTCGTTGCAACACAATGGTCACCGGAAATCTTGATAAAAGGTTGAAGGCGTATGGAAACTTTCCTTTTGTGATATATCCCCCACAAAGGTACTTGGGTTACGATAATGGATATTCACAACGAGATACAATCAACCACATTAACCGATGAGTACGCACCGATTAATCTAAACAACAAAGAGTTTATAAGAGAAAATGAAATCAGAAAAACTATAACGGAGTTGATCACTCTCCTTTACGTTTCAAGAGAATAAGAGAAAGATGACAGAATTTTTGATTCTTACAAGTGATTTGATATCCATGCACTCACTCTTATTTATAGAGTTGAAGTGTCACATGGTTTCATCCAATCCATACATCGATTGACGATGTAACACATTGATACATAACAACACATTAGTTCACGAAACATAACTTTGTTTCATGAACAATCACTTTGTTTCATGAACAATTACTTTGTTTCACAAAACAACTTCCAGAAACTTTCTGACTCGAAAATCTCTAAGTGTTCGAACGAGCAACCAAAGTGCTCGAACGAGCAAACCACCAAAACATCAAACAGAATGTTCAGAAGCATTCTGACCTGATCAGAGCCACATGCTCGAACGAGCATAATAGTGCTCGAACGAGCAGCTCAATGCTCGAACGAGCAACCACATGCTCGAACGAGCACTTGCTCATGATGCCTCGTTTTGGTTCCGTTGTTACGTACTTGCTTAGTTTATGTAATACATGTTCTAAGCCTTGGATAATGTCCTACATGCTCTAAATATTCAACAATCCTCCCCCATTTAGAGCCTTTAGGACATTCTTTCCCTTTCTCAAAAACTGATCTCATAATCACATTCCATGCATCAATGCTAATGTCCCTCCGGATTGAATTAACACCTAGTACGACATACTTGACAAATGATCGTGAAATGATGATGTCCCTACGGATTGAATCACATAACACATCTGACCATTTGAAGATGAAGTACACACAGAACAAACGAACGCTTTGTCGTTTCTTGACACATTATAACGGCCGTGTCCATATCTTATTCATAAGTTTATCATAGTCGATACGCTAATCTTGACTACTTGAAGCGGCCACACTTCAAACTTATATAGGTAGGTTCTCATTACGTAAAATATATCCCCGTGAATGGATATCACCAAGAGCTCTTCTACTCTTGGCCTTGAGAACTTTCAAGAGACGACTACCTCGCTAACTCACGGTCCAAAGCAACGATGGGTCATTAAACTTTGTTGCTTACAAAATCCAAAAAGAATTACACCACATTGAATTCAGACACAATGTTACTCGTGTGTGAATTGGGCTTTCTAATCGAATTTTAGTAGCGTATTCCGATTCAATTAACGCTTGTTTAATTGAATCCTTACTCATGGCTTTAGAAGAAAACAGCCAAATTGAACTTACTGTTCACATAATCAAGAGTTATGACCCCATTAACGATAAATCCTTGCACTAGGCTGTGCCTAAGAGCAATATGATGGAATTTAGCGTTATGCACTTGATTATAATCCTTTCGCCAATGCCATCCTGCAATCCGTATGAATTGCCACCGGTGATATAGACATTGGTAATATCGGTATAGTATCTCAAACATGAGATTCCTTTAACCATTCTCCTTCCTTCCTTGTATATGCTATTGTATAAACTCGGAAGCCATAGTGGAACAACAATGCACGTTTGTTTCTTTGAAGACCATGATATGGCTCCTCCCCCATAAACAAACACCAAACCACTTGTCGAAGATTACCTTCTTCATTCGTGATTCAACTTGCATTAGAATAACCCTCTCAAACTTGGAGGTTCTCCACTATAAGTAATACCACGATCTAAGGTACCCTTCAAGTATCTTAATACTCTCCTAATCGCATTTCTTATGATGCGAATCCGGATTACAAGTAAACCTACTCCACTTTGCTATCGCAAAGACAATATCCGGTCTCGTACAAATCATCGCATACATAAGCGATCCAATTATCTTTGAACAAGATAATTGAGCAACTGGTTCCTTTTCATGTCACGAATTGGACATGTTGATCCATAGGGGTCGACATTGGAATTCCATCAAACATGTTGAAACTTTTAAGTACTTTCTCATTGAAATGAGATTAACTTAACTTGATTCCATTTCCGTCTCTTATGATCTTTATCCCTAAGATCACATCGACCTCCCCCATGTCATTCATTTGAAATGAACTTGACAAAAATCTTTTGTCTCTTGAACCCGTACTAAATCAGTACCAAATATGAGCATATCATCAACGTTGAGACAAATAATGACTCCGTTGCCTTGCCCATTAAACATGCTATAAATGCACTTATTGTCTTGAATCAATTTGAATCCAAAGAACAAATTAATTCATCAAACTATTCACTTAGTGAACATTTCTTCAAAAAGACTTTTCATTAAATATCTCAAACTAGAGATAATTTAATTTCTTTGTCTAAAACTAAGACAAATGTTTATAGATAAACATTATCTTTATTATTTACACTTGGAAGTTTCAAAATTACCTCCCCATTTGTAAACATTCAATCACTAAAAAGAAATGTCAATTCTTTGTGATTCAATTCAAAATTGAATTTCATGCATAAAATATGCATAACTTGAGTAATTTACTCACATTATTACAAACTAGTAATAATCAATCAATTATTAAATATTATGGAATCTATTTACCATAATCTTCATTTTATACTTGAAGTATAAAATACATTATCATACTACTTGATAATTTCATGTCTTAAAGGACACAACTTTATAAGTAAATACTTATAATGCCTCTTTTAGTTATTAAAATAAATCAACTTCTCACATATAATTTATGAATAAATTATATACATCATCCATTTTCTCATATGGACCAAATAAACATACCAAAATATTATTACAAACTAGTAATAATAATTTGAGTTAATATTTATGGAATTTTAATCACCATAAACATGAAATGAACAACACCGTGATGAAGATTCGTTGCAACACAATGGTCACCGGAAATCTTGATAAAAGGTTGAAGGCGTATGGAAACTTTCCTTTTGTGATATATCCCCCACAAAGGTACTTGGGTTACGATAATGGATATTCACAACGAGATACAATCAACCACATTAACCGATGAGTACGCACCGATTAATCTAAACAACAAAGAGTTTATAAGAGAAAATGAAATCAGAAAAACTATAACGGAGTTGATCACTCTCCTTTACGTTTCAAGAGAATAAGAGAAAGATGACAGAATTTTTGATTCTTACAAGTGATTTGATATCCATGCACTCACTCTTATTTATAGAGTTGAAGTGTCACATGGTTTCATCCAATCCATACATCGATTGACGATGTAACACATTGATACATAACAACACATTAGTTCACGAAACATAACTTTGTTTCATGAACAATCACTTTGTTTCATGAACAATTACTTTGTTTCACAAAACAACTTCCAGAAACTTTCTGACTCGAAAATCTCTAAGTGTTCGAACGAGCAACCAAAGTGCTCGAACGAGCAAACCACCAAAACATCAAACAGAATGTTCAGAAGCATTCTGACCTGATCAGAGCCACATGCTCGAACGAGCATAATAGTGCTCGAACGAGCAGCTCAATGCTCGAACGAGCAACCACATGCTCGAACGAGCACTTGCTCATGATGCCTCGTTTTGGTTCCGTTGTTACGTACTTGCTTAGTTTATGTAATACATGTTCTAAGCCTTGGATAATGTCCTACATGCTCTAAATATTCAACAAAATGATGTATATGAGTAATGAATATGGGGTAGAGGTAAGGCCTTGTTGTTGTTGTTGTTGTTGTTGTTATTATTCAAAAAGGTATGGGTGCTCAGCTTGTTGCTCGACTTCCCACCAACTTCATGTAAAGTCTTCTTCTATGAAATGAATTTCCTATTATTATTATTATTATTATTATTATTATTATTATTATTATTATTATTATTATTATTATTATTATTATTATTATTATTATTATTATTATTATTATTATTATTATTATTATTATTATTATTATATAATTAAAGATAAATCAGCATTGAAAACTCTAGAGCAAATGATAATTAAGCAAATAAAGTTATTGATTTTGTCTTTTAGTCACTCTTTACCTTTTTCTTTGATCTTACGTTTGTTTTGTGCGTATGCTTGTTATTCTATCTGTCAACTGCAGGTTCTCTCTCTTGAAGACCATTCTCGAGCCGGGGGACTCTGTGATCGCACTCTCCTTTAATTGGTATGAGCCTGCCATCGTTCTTCCTTCCCCAGACCCTGATCATTGTTTTCTATGAACAGGATACACCGGGTATGATGATGATGATGAACATTTAATTAAGGAATATGATATAAGATGACACGTGATTCCTTAACTCTCATTCTAAAACTGTCACGTGTCAAAGCGGTTTCTAAATTAGTATATTATGATATGATATATGATATAATATGATGATATGAGATGATGATGATCATTTACTATTAGAAAATCAAACTTCATATAATTTATATATGAAAAACCTAAAATCTTCTCATCTGTTAATATTATACTATTACGACTAATATTATGCTAATTATATATTTGTACTTCTAATACAATACTATTACGAGTTTGCGACTAATATTAAGGATAGATTAATATAACTTATTGATATAGAAAATCATACAATGCAAAATACTAAAACTAAAATTAGATAGGTAAGCAATGAGCACAAACACATAGAGAGCAAAGGAAATGAAAGGAAAGGACCTTCCCGGTATACCGCACAAGGCAGGGTTCAAGTGGGTGTTTTCTTTTTCTTGAAGGATGCGGACAAATCATACCCGTACCCCCAAGGAGGGGTAAAGAGAGATGCGCGCAGTCAAGAACCCCACAATTGATACCTGCGCCCAGTAGGGGTCGAACCCCAAACAAACTGCTCCACATGCAGATGCTCTATCCATTGAGCCACAAGCACTTTGTTGGACATTTAGTGTATAATAATATATACTACATAATAATCCTGAATATTAATCACCGAGTACTACTAAGGTAGTGGGACTATTTATAAGTCCGTAATATATCGATTAAAGCTATTATAAATAGTGGGACAATATACGTATTAATTTACGTGGTCCAAAATAGTCCAAGTAGAACACAAGAAATCAAGTGGACCAGGTCAGGGGGTCGGCGCCGAGTCGGCGCACCTTCATGTGGCCTCGTCGCCGACTCGGCGCGAGGTCACTGGAAAGACATGTTTGGTCAGGGGGTATGCGCCGAGTCGGCGCTCCTTCATGGAGCCTCGTCGCCGACTCGGCGCCAGGCTTCTGGAAAAACTTGATTTGGGCAGAATGCTTGCGCCGAGTCGGCGCCCACTTCAGTGGGCTCGTCGCCGACTCGGCGATGGGTCTCTGAAGTGACCGTTGCTTTCTTCCCGTTTTGCTTTGTGTTTAATGCTTAGAATATGATCGTTATACTCTTAATTTCTGAGTATAATGGTGTGATTAAGCACATAAATGACAAGATTAATTGTCATTGATATCATAATCTTGATTATGATCATAATGGTGATGGATTTGAAGAGGTTCCTCTTGAGTATAAATAGAGGTGCTAGGCCATTGTGTTTCTTGCACCTTTCACTAGCATTTTCTGAATTCTTTGCTCTCCTCTCTCTCATTTGTTCTTAAGCTTGATCAAGAGAGTAATTAACTTTTGTTCAAGTGATACAATTCTTATAATTTCTATAAACACATCGTTGTTACGTTACACTTCCTAAGTACTAAGGTGGTGTTGGAGTTGTTTGTATCTCGTTGTGAATTTCCAATTGCAAACCCAAGTACCGTTGTGGGGGAAATATCACAAAAGGAAAGTGATCACACGCCTACAACTTGTATCAAGTTTCCGGGTAACATTTGGTGTTACAAAATTATCTTCACTTTCTTTTGTGTTGTTATCTTGAGTTGTAATTTCATTTTTGTCATCTTAAAGGGGTTTGAAACAAATTCCCGTTTGTAATTTGTTTGTATTATATACCACTTGTAATAATCTTTTGTGATACCTTCACCGATGGCATCAATGAAGGACTTTACATCTAACTTTGCTAAGTTAGAAAAGTTTGTCGGCGTCGACTTTAGACGTTGGCAAAAGAAAATGATGTTCATGCTCACTACTCTTAATGTGGCTTATGTCATAAGCTCACCCAAACCGGAAGTTGCTAAGTCGGATGATCCGGAAACGGTGATTCCGGAAACGGAGATTCTTGAACAAAATCGCAAACGTTCAAAGTGGGAAAATGATGACTTCATTTGCCGGGGGCATATACTCAATGGTATGCAAGACGCACTCTTTGATATCTATCAATACCATGAGTCCGCTAAGGAGTTATGGGATGCTCTTGAAAACAAATACATGGCGGAGGATGCTAGCTCCAAGAAATTTCTAGTAAGTAATTTTAATTCCTATAAAATGGTAGAAGATCGCCCAATTATAGATCAATTTCATGAATTGCAAAGGATGCATGCTAACCTTAAATTACATAAAATTGAAATTGATGAAGTGTTTTTGGTATCTAGCATAATAGACAAATTGCCTCCTTCTTGGAGGGATGTTAGACATGCTTTAAAGCATAAAAGGGAGGAGATTACACTCTCCGACCTTGGGCAACATATAATTGTTGAGTCTAGCATTCGGTTACAAGAAAACCGGAAGGATGATAATCCTAATGTACCTACTATTAATATGGTTGGGGAAGGGAAACCACAATCCCGTCCCGGAGATAAAAGGAAGAGGAATGACTCTTCAAAGGGGAAAGCTACTAATCCCAATGCCGAAAAGGTATGTTGGGAATGTGGTAAGCCCGGGCACCGAAGGAAAAATTGCTTCGTCTTGAAGAACAAGCAAAAGAAATCCAAGGGGAATGGTCAAGCTTCTACAAGCAAGGGACCATCCACTCAAGGTAATCTTGCAACTTTTGTTGAAAATTCTAATATGAGTTTTTCTACTATGAATACTAATATTAGTGGTTTGCAGGATGATACTTTGGCTTGGTGGATCGATTCGGGGGCATCGAGACATGTTTGTAATTCTACACAATGGTTCAAAATCTTTAACAAGGTTGTTGATGGGGAGCATCTCTACATGGGAAACAATGCGCCTATCAAGGTCCAAGGCAAAGGACAAGTTGAATTATTGTTTACTTCGGGGAATCTTTTAGTTTTAAGAGATGTGTATTTCACACCCGAAATAGGTAGAAATTTAGTCTCGGGTCCTATTTTGAATCGATTAGGCTACAAACTTGTATTTGAAGCCGATAGGTGCATTATCTCAAAAAATAATTTGTTTATTGGTAGGGCTTATCTTTGTAATAGTTTATTTAAACTTTCTTTAGACATGAATAAAAATGCAATTTGTAATGTTTTTAATAATAATGAAAAGGATGATTTGCATTATTTGTGGCATGTTAGATTAGGACATGTAAATTTTGACAAAATTTCTTTTATGTCTAAACATGAACTCATACCTATGTGCAATAAAATGTCTAAAAATTGCAAAACGTGCATGTTAACTAAGATCACTAGAACACCTTTTAAAAGTGTTGAAAGAAAAACCGAGATTTTGGAGTTAATCCATAGTGATCTTTGTGATTTTCATAGTACACCATCTTTGGGAAACAAAAAGTATGTCATAACTTTTATAGATGATTTCTCAAAGTTTTGTTATGTTTATCTTTTGCATTCAAAAGATGAGGCTCTTGAACATTTTAAGATTTACAAACAAGAAGTAGAAATACAAATTGGTAGTAAACTTAAAAGGTTAAGAACCGATAAAGGAGGTGAATATTATGATCCGCTTTACTTTAATTCAATGGGTATAATTCATGAAACAACCGCCGGTTATGCACCACAATCTAATGGTGTGGCGGAGAGGAAAAACCGTACTCTACAAGAGATGGTTAATTCCATGTTATCCTACTCGGGATTGAGTGATGGATTTTGGGGTGAAGCAATGTTGACGGCTTGTCACATTCTTAACCGAGTTCCAATGAGAACGAATAAGGAAACTCCTTATGAACTTTGGTACAAAAAGAAACCAAACTTAAGCTATCTTAAGGTTTGGGGTTGTAGGGCCATTGTTAGAGTGCCCGGCAACAAGAAAAAGAAGCTCGGTGAACGTGGGCTTGAGTGCATCTTTATAGGCTATGCTATTCATAGCAAAACCTATAGGTTCTATGTTATAGAACAAAATGACTATATATCGATTCATTCGATTATAGAGTCAAGAGATGCCATTTTTGATGAAATAGATTTTCATCATTGAGTAGACAAAGACATCTACAAAGTTGTACCAATGAAAGTGTTGATGATAGTCAACAAAGTTCACTTCTAGATGTTGATGAAAGTCAACAAATAGATGAACTTGATTTAGTTGATCCTATTCCTAAACGGAGTAAGAGACAACGGAAAGCGAAGAGCTTTGGACCGGATTTCCAAGTATACTTGGTTGAAGGTAATAGAAGTGAAGTATCTTCTAGTGTTCCATATTTATATAATGTGGAAGGTGACCCATTGACTTATAGCGATGCTATGGCATCACATGATAGTGCTTTTTGGAAAGAGGCTATCGATGATGAGATGCAATCCATCATGGGAAATAACACTTGGGTGTTAGTGGATCTTCCTCCGACTTGTAAACCAATCGGTTGCAAGTGGATTTTCAGAAAGAAAATGAAAATCGACGGTACTATTGATAAATTCAAAGCCCGTTTAGTGGCTCAAGGCTTTAGACAAAAGCACGGTATCGATCATTTCGATACATATGCACCGGTTGCAAGAATAACCACTATTCGGTTATTGGTAGCGTTAGCTACGGTCTATCATCTAGAAATACATCAAATGGATGTTAAAACCGCATTTCTATATGGGGAGTTAGATGAGGAAGTATATATGAAACAACCCGAAGGGTTTGTTTTGAAAGGACAAGAACAAAAGGTGTGTAAACTTGTTAAGTCCTTGTATGGACTTAAACAAGCACCTAAACAGTGGCATCAAAAATTTGATGAAACTATATTGTCCTTTGGATTCAAGTTGAATCAAGCCGATAAGTGTGTATATAGCAAGTTTGATAGCCATGGCAATGGCGTTATCATCTGTCTATACGTCGATGACATGCTTATCTTTGGAACTTGTTTAACACAAGTCCAAGAGACAAAAGACTTTTTGTCTAGATCCTTTCAGATGAAGGATATGGGGGAGGCTGATGTGATCTTAGGCATTAAGATCATAAGGCAAGGGAACCGTATTAAGTTAAGTCAGGCTCACTATGTTGAGAAGATACTTAAGCGGTTTAATATGCTTGATAAAGCGCCAGTCTCTACTCCCATGGAACCGGGTATGAAGTTTGCAAAACATACCGGTCAACCAATTTCACAATTGGAGTATTCAAAGGTCATAGGATCTTTGATGTATGCTATGACTAGTACTAGGCCTGACATAGCATTTGCGGTGGGTAAACTTAGTAGATTTACTAGTAACCCAGGTCCCCATCATTGGATGGCAATAAGAAGAGTATTAAGATACTTGTTACGTACCAAGGATTTTGGTATTACGTATAGCGGGGAACCTCCTATTCTAGAAGGTTATTCTGACGCTAGTTGGATCACTATTGAAGAGGACAACTCTTCTACTAGTGGATGGGTGTTTGTTTATGGGGGAGGTGCCATTTCTTGGTCATCTAAGAAACAAACATGTATAGCCAACTCTACGATGTCAGCTGAGTTTATCGCTTTAGCTTCAGCAGCTAGTGAAGCTGAGTGGTTGAGGAATCTCATGTTTGAGATACCTTTGTTACCTAAGCCAATTTCACCGGTGGCGATTCATGCGGATTGCATGACGGGTTTAGGTAGAGCTTATAGTCAAGTGTATAATGGTAAGTCTCGTCATATTGCTCTAAGGCATAGCCTTGTGCAAGGACTTATCGTTAACGGGGTCATAACTTTTGACTATGTGAACACTAAGTTCAATGTGGCGGATTCGTTTACGAAAGCCATGAATAGAGACTCAATTGAGAAAGCCTCAATTGAGATCGGTTTATGTCAGTAAAATCATTTGGGAAAGCCCAATTCACGCATGAGTAACATCGTGTCTGAATTCAATGTGGTAAAGTCCTCTTGGTTTTTGTTAAAGCAACGCTTGCATGACCCATCGTTGCTTTGTACCGTGATGGAATAAGGTAGTCGTCTTGAAAGTTCTCAAGATCAAGAGTTGAAGAGCTCTTGGTGTTATATCCACGTCACGGGGATATGTTTTATACGTAATGAGAACCTACCTATATAAGTTTGAAGTGTGGCCGCTTCAAGTAGTCAAGATTGGCATAATGACTATGATAAACTTATGAATAAGATACGGACACGGCCTTCTAATGTGTCAAGTTAATAACTTTGTGTTATTTGTTTTATGTGTACTACATCTTCAAGTGGTTGGATGAGTCGATTGATTCAATTCCTTATGGAAATCAACTCTGGCTCGATCACTTGTTAAGTGTGTTGTACTAGGCGTTAATTCAATCCGTAGGGATATTAGCGTTGATGCATGAAATGTATTATGAGTTTTGGTAAATGAGAGGCTTATTATACCCAAAATGGGGGAGGATTGTTGGACATTTAGTGTATAATAATATATACTACATAATAATCCTGAATATTAATCACCGAGTACTACTAAGGTAGTGGGACTATTTATAAGTCCGTAATATATCGATTAAAGCTATTATAAATAGTGGGACAATATACGTATTAATAGTCCAAGTAGAACACAAGAAATCAAGTGGACCAGGTCAGGGGGTCGGCGCCGAGTCGGCGCACCTTCATGTGGCCTCGTCGCCGACTCGGCGCGAGGTCACTGGAAAGACATGTTTGGTCAGGGGGTATGCGCCGAGTCGGCGCTCCTTCATGGAGCCTCGTCGCCGACTCGGCGCCAGGCTTCTGGAAAAACTTGATTTGGGCAGAATGCTTGCGCCGAGTCGGCGCCCACTTCAGTGGGCTCGTCGCCGACTCGGCGATGGGTCTCTGAAGTGACCGTTGCTTTCTTCCCGTTTTGCTTTGTGTTTAATGCTTAGAATATGATCGTTATACTCTTAATTTCTGAGTATAATGGTGTGATTAAGCACATAAATGACAAGATTAATTGTCATTGATATCATAATCTTGATTATGATCATAATGGTGATGGATTTGAAGAGGTTCCTCTTGAGTATAAATAGAGGTGCTAGGCCATTGTGTTTCTTGCACCTTTCACTAGCATTTTCTGAATTCTTTGCTCTCCTCTCTCTCATTTGTTCTTAAGCTTGATCAAGAGAGTAATTAACTTTTGTTCAAGTGATACAATTCTTATAATTTCTATAAACACATCGTTGTTACGTTACACTTCCTAAGTACTAAGGTGGTGTTGGAGTTGTTTGTATCTCGTTGTGAATTTCCAATTGCAAACCCAAGTACCGTTGTGGGGGAAATATCACAAAAGGAAAGTGATCACACGCCTACAACTTGTATCAAGTTTCCGGGTAACATTTGGTGTTACAAAATTATCTTCACTTTCTTTTGTGTTGTTATCTTGAGTTGTAATTTCATTTTTGTCATCTTAAAGGGGTTTGAAACAAATTCCCGTTTGTAATTTGTTTGTATTATATACCACTTGTAATACACTTTTGGTAAATACATAGAGAGCGGAATACATTAATTTATGTGAATTGTGATGTTCAAACCAAAATGTCATGTTTTGTAGGAAGACTGGTCCTCTTGGACATTTACTAACAATTTAACAAAGTCTCATCTCATAAATGAGTTCCAACTGTGCTTGAGATTGGTGTAATCTGTGTCCACCTCATCAATATCTACTCAAATCTTTTGCTTCAATAGTGCCGAGATTGGCTCCTTCCTTAGCTTGCCTATCAAGTATCATGCAATTACTTATTATTATACCTCTTATCACTATCAGTAGCAATTTTACGACATAATATTCTATAATCTATTACAAATTGCTTTTACCAACCGCATTACCGAAATAGGTTTTAATATGAGATTTTATTGGAAATGATCAATTAAATCGAATGGAATAATATTAATACTATATATAAGTGTTAAACCGTCACGTGCCGTTTGGTAATCGATACTAAATGGTGGGAATAGTAATGGAGTACTAATGCAATTTTGGTGAGAATCTCTCTTGATAAATTTAGGGACCATACTTATTCTCGTTACAACAAACTCATTTTCTATACAAAATTTATTTCAATACATTGCCACTTAAACATGTGGTATTAGGTGGTAATGAAAAATTGTGACAAAAAGTCTTTCTTATGATCAAACTTTCTTTACCTTGGTAATGACATGATACATATTATGAAAATTACACTACAAATCATTCTCATTACCACCAATAAGTACCATCAATCAAACGTGCAGTCAGAGTAATATAACAAAATTATAGGAACTTATCATTCAAAATAAACTTATTAAGTATAAAATAATTTGAAAACAAACAAGCCTTAGTCTAGTCAATCATATTACATATATAAAATATAAATTTAAAAGATTTAACTTTAAGGCCACTGTTTATTAAAGGTTTGATTTTGTATATATCTTACAAATATCTGATCCTCACTTTTGGTGACCATTAGAAGTGTTTATTCGAGTTATCAGATTGGTTTTGGATGGGTGTCATTTAATTTGGACGTATTTCGAATAAGTTATGTTTTGGGTGAATGCAGTGATGGACGTATTCGAATTATCAGATTGTTGTTATTGTTACTCCCTCCGTTCTTTTTTGATTGTCATATTTAAAGATTCTACATAAATTAAAAAATGTGGAATCTTTGTAGATAGTTGGTATCATTTTATTAAGAAAGGTAGAATCTTTATAGATAGTGGGTATTATTTTATTAAAATAGTAGTGTGAATTAATAATTGTATTGGTATTATGAGAGAGAAATGAGGGAGAAAGAGAGTATATGGAAAATAAAAACTTTCCAAAATAGGAAAGTATTCTAAATAGGACAAACTTAAAAGAACAGAGGGGTATTATTTTTTATTATAATATTAGGCGTTATTAATTATTATTTCAAACTAATAATAATAATAATAATAATAATAATAATAATAATAATAATAATAATAATAATAATAATAAAAGAAGAAGAGGAAGTAATCATGATCTGAACTGATCTGATCTGGTTTGATTTGATTTGATCTGGTCTAATCTAGTCTGATCTGATCTAATTCAAATAAGAATAAGTAATAAGTTCAAAATATAAGTTAAAGAAAACAGATTCTTAATTACTTAGGAAAAATAAATATTAGATGTTTTGGTTATATGTTATTATGTCACATATATATATATATATATATATATATATATATATATATATATATATATATATATATATATATATATATATATATATATATATATATATATATATATATATATATATATTAAAAATTAGGTATGGCCCCATTGATTTAATAATGAATGGCTAGAAATAGTATCACCTTTTTCTATTTAAGACAATCCAAAATCTCAACTCCCTACTCAACCAAGAACAAACTCACACAATACACATAAACTCTCCTTCCTTTTTCTTACAACTTCTTCTCTTTCACCTTCTTTTGCTAGCAATAACCATGGTTATGCTCAAGAGCCTTTCAGCATCCATGAATGCTAAAATCTCCGGTACCGGAGACGAAATAATCGTTCTTGGACATGGTTTTGGTGCAAATCAATATCTTTGGGAAAAAATAGTTCCATCTCTAGAACAAAAACATCAAGTTGTTTTGTTTGATTGGAATTTTTCTGGTAATTTTAATGAAAAAGTTCAAAGTAATAATAGTTTTGATGCAATTAAGTATGATTCTTTATATGCTTTTGCTGATGATTTGTTGAGTTTGATGGATGAAATGAATATAAAATCATGTGTTTTTGTTGGACATTCTATGTCTGGTATGATTGGTTGCATTGCTTCCATTAAGAAGCCTCAAGTTTTTAAGAAGCTTATTCTCATTGGAGCTTCTCCTAAGTAAGTAATTCATCATATTCTTTTTTTATTTTTCTATTATTAATTCAATTTATTTATTTTGTTCTTTAAATTGATGGCCTATTAGGGTTTCTTAAGTTATGTTGTTGGACAGAATTATGAGTTGACCTAATGGTTAAGACTTTCATTTTAATCGAATTCAATTTTCACCATCTATATAAGATAAGTTACCCGAGTCCAATAATTATTAGTTATTCAATTGAGAAAGTATTTTTAACTTTTTTTTATAAATGAGAAAACTACTACTTCATCTGTTCTATAATGTTCTTTCCGTTTAGAATGTTTCACCTTAAGGAGAAAGAAATTTCATTACGGTTTTGAAACATATTTTGAAGATAATATATATGCATATGAGATCTCATTAGATTCGTCTTAATGTACACTTTTTATCTGTATTCTTTTATGCATATTTAGAAATATTAAAACTTAAAAGTTGCTTTGAAAACTGTGTAAAAAATTAAACGAGAAAAAAGTTAAGGACAAAAATAAATTTGGACGAGGGAGTATTATTATAATTAAATCAATTTGCAGCATAAGCTTAAGTAAAAAAGGCAACTTTTTAAGATTGAAATCATCAACCTACTACTACTAACTTTTCTTATATTAGAAATAAAAAATTTAATTTCAGTTGTTAACACTAATACTCTACAGTACTATATGTACATTAATAGGGCACAACTATAAGAATTGTAAATAATTAACTAACACTTTATATTATTATTAATTATTTTAATTTTTTATGAGAATTTTATATGAAATTTAAAAACAATTAATATTTTAGAAAATTTTATCTAACATTCTAAGAGAGATTTAAAAATAAAATAATAAATTATAATAAAAAAAATTTATGTTTTCAAAGCAAATACTATATTAGAATTCGTCATAAAAAATACATGATTTTTTTTATGTATATGTTATTTGCCATAACTTTATTTAGATTGTTAGTTTTTTATTAGTATTGTTGGAGTTGATTTAATCCAAATAATAATAGAAATAGGCATAGCCTTCTTAAAAAAATTCTTTAACTTGATCATTATACCTTCGATTTGTCTAACCCATACCACAATAAATTTTTATTTAACCTTTATCTGATGCTCGTTATGATCTCTTGTTTATTTCAAAATTTTATATAATTTAGAAACAAATTTCATTATGTTTTTGCATCTGAATGAAAATGGTTATTACAAATAAAGTCTTTTGTTGATTTTTATGTGAGTAGTAAAAAAATATGATTACTAGTTAATTTAATAATTTAAAATTTTTTTGGGGAAACCCTTCCTCGAAGGTGGGCCCCGTTTCCACACTGATGCAAATAAGGAATGTGAGTATCCTTGCTTTGATGTATTATGTGGTTTTTCTGGTAAATAAAAAAGCTTTTTGTTTGCCAAAAAAAAAAATTAAAAATTTTGTAAAAAAATGTGATAACTAATGATGGAGTGGTTGTTGGTTCTGTCTAAACAATTAATATAGTTTCTATAGAAATCCTCTAAAAAAAAAAGTTTCTATTAAATTCAAATTATGTTTGGCTATCACCTCAAATTTCCTTTAAATCTAAATACGCATTTGAATAAAGTTTGTATAGACTTAATTTAGGATAAGATAATATACCACAATTTAAATATTCTCTTAATTTAAAGTATTTATTTTTATTTTTTTAAAAATAGAAAGATAAATACTTTTTAGTACAAACTAAGTGCATAAGAGGCTTTTACTTTTTTTTCCATCTAAGAGGAACAAATTAAAAGGAATAACCAATATATATAAGTAGTGCGAGACATTAAGATAATGACCATTATTACAACTAATATATAATTAAGTTGAAAAAAAAAATTAACTATTTTATTGAAAAAAAAAAATTAATATAATATTTATATTATACACAAATTCCTTGCAATAAAGTTAAAAAATACTTGTTGTCATAATTTTATTAAAAATAAAAAAGTTGGCTTATCGCGTTCCCAAAAAAAGGAGTATTTAATGCAAGGTCGTCCTTCTACAGTTCTTTGTCCACAAAAATTTTTATGTGTGATGCAAAATGCATTAAGAATGTGGACAATTCTTTACTTTTTGCCTAGTAATAAAACCTAAAAAACAACTTTTTAATAATAAGCAAGTGGCACAGATTTATTGAATGAAAATTTATTTCTATTCACTTGTTTTTTTCTTTTCACTACAAAAACAAATTCAAATGGCTTTGAACCGAAGCCAAAAAGAGCTTCGGAATGGCTTCTGCCACATACCGTCGCCATCAATGGCTTCGGCACTTACCGAAGCCCTACCGAAGCCATGCATTGGCTACGCACACACACCGAAGCCATACCGAAGCCACAAAAAAAAACTCTAAAGCCCACTCTTCAACCCTAAAAACCCTTAACCGTGCGCCTCAATAATCTTCACTCTTCCTCCCTCTTCCCAACTCCTTCCTCTCTCTTGAAGAAACTCCTTCCTCTTCCCAACTCCTTCCTCTCTCTTGAAGAAACTCCTTCCTCTTCCCAACTCTTTCCTCTTCACCCCATTTACGAAATTTTCTGAAATTTTAGTTCGAAATCTTCCTTATCTTCACTCTTCCTTGAAGATTTTCTGAAATTTTAGTTCGAAAAACCCATTTTGAAATTTGCTGAAATTTTTAGTTCGATATTTTGGTGAAGAAACCTTGAAGATTTTGAAGATTTGATGAAGATTTGATGAAGAATTTGGTGAAGATCTTCGTTTTTTGCAATTTCAATTCTGGGTTATTTCGTTTTTTGGGTAATTTCGAAGATCTTCATTTTTTTTCTAGGTAAATTTCGATTGTAATTTTTTGTGCTTCACGTAGATCTTCTGGGTTGTAATTTTTCTGGGTTGTAATTTTCTGGGTTGTAATTTTGATTCTTCGTTTTTGTTCGTAATTTTTGATTTTCTGGGTTGTAATTTTTTGGGTTGTAATTTTGATTTATTATTTTGTTTTATTTATTATTTTGTTTTATTTTTTATTTATTGTTATTTTAAGTAAAATAAAACTTAAAATCTAAATTCTAGACTCCCATAAAGAAATTAAAATTATAAAATCTTAATTTTTACTAATTAATATTAAAATTTTATTAATAAATAAAATAATAAATTATAATAAAATATTTCTAATAAATAATAATAATTGTACATAAAGCTGGACAACAAAATGGCTTCGGAAGAAGCCAAAAAGGGCTTCGGAAGGGCTTCGAAAGGGCTTCTGCACACCAAATGGCTTCGCCATATTTGGCTTCGGTGCTGTACCGTCGCCCTACCGAAGCCAAAAGCCTTATGGCTTCGACGTGGCTTCGCTTCTCTGCCGAAGCCATTGTGTTATTTTTTTGTAGTGTTTAAATAATGTTAGAATCATTCAAAACTTCTCAAAATACAACAATATATTTTACTTTCCACAAATTACATCCATTTGGGACAATTGAGGATAAACTCTTTTTTCCAAAAAATGAAATCACTAATAATAGTTGCAGTTTTAAGTTAGACATTATCACTAACGATTTTTTTAAATACTCTCAATTATATATATATATATATATATATATATATATATATATATATATATATATATATATATATATATATATATATATATATATATATATATATATATATGAGATCGAGTTCAAGTGTGAATAATATAATACTTATGTGTGAGCTGTGTAAGCCTGTTATTTTTGTGCAAAAAAGTGTTACTATTGAGTTTTTTTTTGGAATTTTTATGATTGTAAAAAGTAACACTTTTTGATGTAAAACTAACAATTTTTGACAAGTGTACAATGATTATAAAGTTTTAACAAAATGTAAAATGTTGAATTGTTGATATAATTTTATAGGTACATAAACACAGAAGATTATGAAGGAGGGTTTAATGAAGCAGAAATTAAGCAAATTCTAACAACAATAGAGTCGAATTTCGAGCAATGGGTTAGAGCTTTTGCTCCAATAGCAGTAGGAGGAGATCTAATTGCAGCTGAAATATTTGAGAAGACAGTAAAGGAAATGAGACCAGAAGTAGCCCTAGCGGTTGCTAAGATCATATTCTTGGGTGATTATAGGAATGTTCTTGAGAAAGTTGAAACACCATGCACAATCATAAACACAATCAATGATGTGGTTGCTCCTTCATTTGTGCCTCATTACATGCAGAAGAAAATGGTTAATGCTAAAACACGAGTCGAAATTATGGATGTTAATGGTCATTTTCCTCATTTGACTGCTCATGATAAGCTCATTAATTTGCTTAGCAAGGTGCTCGATTCTTAATTATCAAATAATTAGCACTGTGTTTGGTTAGAGATATATAAAGGAAAAGAAAGATGAGGAATTTGAAAAGATGTGGTTTTCTTATTTGGATAACACGGGGCGGAGGGGAGGGGGGATTTTAGAGGAGAGGGGTTTGAAGGGAAAATATAGGTAAATTTCGTTAAGAATACAGTTTTTCTTAAAATGAAAAAATCATTTCCTTCATTTTCCCTTATATTACGTTCTAAACAAATAAGGTGGAATCTCCTTTCTTACCTCTCCTTTTCCTTCCGTTTCTCCTTCTATTCCCTTCCTTTCTTTTATCTTATAATTTGCACTATCCAAACATCGTATTAAAGATGATTTGCTTAGTACAAATAAATCTTGTTACGTCGGTTATTTTAATGAATTTATGTCGGTTCTAAAACGTTGAATGCAAGAAAATCTATAGTTTGCACTTAGGTTAGTGGCAAACTTGGGTTTGTGACAAAAAAAGTTAAACTTGGTGCTGTAACCAAATTAGGTTAGTAGTAGCTAGGAGTTTGCAACTTTTGGATTGAACTTTGTTTCTTTCAAAAAATGTATTTTCTATGTTAAGTGGAATTATGTTTTGTTAATACAAGGCTTCATATGGACTAGTATGTTACTATTGTTAATCTCATGAAATACTATATTTAGATGGTTTATTTCTTCCCTTTTCTTATTCTAATTGTTCTTTTGTAGATAGGATAATCTCTGAGATTTTAGGGTTCTAAGCGAAATAAAAAAAAGCCCCCTTATATTATCAAACGTATACAATATAAAAAATGAAAAATCTATAAAAGTATGTTGATAAAAATGTTTTATAGTTAATAAAAATGTTTCTTGGGCATTAAATATGTCATTTTGAGAACTATAACGTGTTTTATGGCTAATAAAACTTACCTAAATTGAATAAGTCAACAAAAATAGGATAATCAAGAAATTAAGAGTAAAAAAAAATATAAAGAATAACTCTGAGAAACTCAATAAAAGAGATGAAGTATGTTAACATTCGATCTATCAACACAACAGTTCTCTCTGCTTATTTAATTTCAACTGTTATTATTTTTCTATTTTTACTTTGATGACAAAATATATAACTATTCAACTTGCTGAAAATTAAAACCTTACTCTGATTTAACAAGCTATAATTGGGATGAAAGAGTTTTAGCACTCATTACTAGTTTACTCCATAACATATAAATTTACACAAAAATGTTGAAAAACTACATAATTAACTATAATATCCAAAATGCAATTGATAAATCACTAAATCCTATGCTTCCTTCATTTTCTTTAATTGTTTACTTTAAATTTTTTCAGTTTAGGAGATAAAATTTGAAATTAACTTCAAAATTTCTTTTCAAATAATATCAATTTAAAATTGTTGTAATATTCATAATCGTTCTTATGTTGTCATAAATATATATTTTTTTTTAATTTTTCTTTTTTCTAAATTTTTTGTCCTAGTTATACTTTAATTTACACTTGACATATTTGAACCGCTTAAACTTTGACATTTATAGTTAGGCATTTGAAATAGTGTCATGTAAAATTTCACAACTCTTTTAATTAGTAGTATGTTTGTATTTTAGATTTGTACAAAGTTATGAAATGTTCGCTTACCTGCGCGTTTCGCCCGTAAAACACAATGTAGACGGACGTTTAAATTTTTTAACCTACAGGTAGATTTTTAAGGCGTTATCCGATTCATCACCCATCTAAGCCCGTCCAAGAACTTCTATCTTATAGCAACTAGTCTCTCGAGAGATCATCTTTTTGAAAAACATATCTCAAGCCTACCCCATTAAAGATTAATGTCAATTTACCGTATTCGTAATGCTTACTTACATGATCCTTAACTTATTGTATCCTTAATGCTTATTTTCAATATATTAAATGTCTACGTACATCATTTCAAAGATGTTAAACCTTCTATCCACGCTTCTTGGAGCTTCAAGAAAATCATCAAACAAAGGGAGCTGGTGGATAAGATGGGAGGCTGGGAGAACATTACTAAGGGGGGTCCCTTCCGCATCGGTAAAGTCTATGAGCACCTTATTGCAGATGAGCCAAAGGTTGACTGGGGGAATATTATGATCAGAAATGTCGCTAGTCCGAGTGCCAGGTTCATAACTTGGCTTGCCATTCAAAACAGGTTAGCGACCAGGGACAGGATTGGGAAATGGTCAGCTATTCATGATGACAGTTGCGTTTTGTGTAATAATAATTTTGAAACTGCCCATCACTTATTCTTTGAATGCCCGAATGCGAAGGAGATCAGGAATAAAGTTTTCAACTTCCTCTCCAGTGGTCTCGAAGAGTCGAATTTCCAAGATGAAATCCACAGAATGAGCATAATCAACAAGAAGAAGACTGATCGAGCCTAGCTGATAGTAGGCATTTGGACTGAGATGATTTACAGCATTTGGATGCAGCGCAATAGGAAAATTTTTGATAACCATGCCTTCACTCAAAAGGAGGTTATAGACTGTATAGTCTTTAGGATAGCTGGTAGAGTTAGTAGTAGAATGAATGATATGCTTGTAGCTAAGTAGTTAGCTTGTCGTTTTGGGCTTGAGCTCTCCTTTTTGTAAAGGGCTCTAGCGTTTTTGGTTGGCTTGGGGAGAGTTAATTTCGTCCCTGAGCGTTTGTCTTCTTCTTTTTGGTATATAATACAAGTCATTTGTCAAAAAAAAAAAAAAAAACATCATTTCTAATGCCTATTTACAATACACAAAATCTCACAAGAGACAGTCTATTGGATAAACCACAAAATTGGGCCAGCCCATTTCCCTTAACTGATTTTTTTTATTATAATATCAATTATATTATGTTATAATCCTAAATGTAAGGTATTATAACCTCGAATATACTATTCTATAACCCCAAATATAAGTTATTGTAACCCCAAATAATCTATTATAACTTCAAATATACTATGTTATATTTTGGGCTGGGCTTCATGGATTCCGTCTATAGAATAGACCGTCTCCCATGAGACTTACTGTTTACAATATTTTGAATAAAATATAATGGGTCGGCCCAATTAGAGATGGTCTCTCAAAAAGACCGTCTCTCAGATTCTCATAAGAATTTGTGATCTTATAGACCCACAAAATCAATGAACACCCCGACTCAACAAATTTCACAAATTCTTATGAGAGACGGTCTTTTTAAAAGACTAAATCTTATTGGGCCAACCCATTATATATTTTCTAAAATATTGTAAGTAGACATTAAGAATAATATAAATAGACATTTAAATTATTGAAAATAGGCGGATACGGTAGGTAAGCATTAATGATAATGTAAATAGGCATTAATAATACGGTAAGTAAACATAAATATTTAGACTTGAAAGAAAGTTAGAATATGTCTCTAAAAAAGACGGTCTTTCCCGAGACTAACTGAACAAATTTTTGTCATGGCGGCATTGCACATTTGCACCTAACAACATTTTTTAGCTTTTCACTCTGTCTCCCTGAAAATTTTGCCCAAAAATTAAGTCAAATGCTGAAGCTTTTAGACATCACGAGATTTCTTGGTCGATCATCTCCTTGCATTCCTTCCCCAAGTTACCTTCCTTTCACAGTTTTTCATTCTTCTCTTTCTCATCGAAGCTTATCGATCATGGCTTCCGCTTCTGCTGCTGATGAATTTGTCAAGGGTAACATTCACCCTAATGGTGTCGCCGTCATTACTCTTGATCGTCCTCGAGCTCTCAACGCCATGAACTTAGGTCATTTGTCCCTCTATTTAGTTTTAAGTACTTTTTTTGAAGTTATTTGTTGTTTTTGGTTTGTGTGGAGTTGTATTTGTTCGATTAGAATTGTAGTTTGATTTAACATAGTAGTAATAGATTTGTAAAAGTAATGTACATCAATTGATAAGATTAACCTATAACTCCGATTTGAAATAAGAGTAATAAAAGTTGAAATAGTGAACAATTTAAGTAATAGACTTAGAATGTAGTTTGATTTAACATAGTAGTAATAGACTTGTAAATGTAATGTAGATCAACTGATAAGATTAACCTATAATCTGATTTGAAAAAAGTGTAATGAATGTTGAAATAGTGAACAATTTAAGTGATCGGTTGTGGAAAAAAGATAGATTTTTTTGTCAATTAAGGAACTGATTGAACGTAGAATTATAAATTGTACTATAAGGCTTTAATTCTTTAATGAATATTTTTTAAATGTTAGATGCTTTAGGTGATCTTTGTGGTGTTTTTGATATTTTAGAACAGGTAAAACTGAATTTTATACAACTTATTAAGTAGTGAAAATGATCAATTGGAACTCAATTAGTAGAATTTATTTCAATAGAAGTGAAATTTTTATAATTGAACTTAGTTGTCCTTAAGTAAGGTTGTAAGTTTGGAAGAACAAGCCCTTGTCTCCATTGATAAATCTGAAACTTGTGATTGCTAAATGCTTACCAAACCCTTCTATTGTTGGGAGTAATCTTTGCCCCTTTTCCTCTATGATTGCTTATTGCTACTCAAACACAATGTCGTAGCTACGTGGTTCATTGGAAAGTAAATGGAAATTTCAAAAGCTACATGCTTTCTTCATTTTGAAATTGTAGTACTTAAGTAAACTCTGTATCACAGTTCTCCTAGATCATTGAACGAATCAAGGGTTTTATTTCATGTTTTCCCAAACGTATATAACATGTGAGAATAACCCCCCCCCCCCTCTTGGGGTTTATATAAATCATAGTGTCGAAGATCCAACACATTATTTTTTTATGCTCTGTATGTGATGCTGTATAATAAAAAAAGGATGATATGGTGACTCTTATTTCACTAAGCATTCTTTGAGCTACATGCTAAGCTTTAGGCAATCCTGATTGAGAATATGTGACTTGTCAGCGTGCGAATAAAGCAATAGTTGGATAAAACTGCTCTTGGTGTACATTGTTATTTATGGTTTTTTAATGCCATATTGAGCATTTTTCATTTTTCTGCTTTTAATCATTATGGATTAGTTTGCTGCAGAGATGGACACGAAATACAAAAGCTTCCTTGACCAATGGGAAGAAGATCCAAAAGTGAAATGTGTTTTAATTGAGAGTAGTTCACCTCGTGCATTTTGTTCTGGTAAGTTAAATGGATACGTTCCGACCTGTTTAACAATTTTTGTGTAGTATTACCTTTGATCCAAGTTGAATATTAACCCCTTCATTTTTGGAGTTTCATAATGATCTTTTTACTGTTAATGTATATTTCTTTTGGTGAACAAATTTATCTTTTGTAAAGATTTTCGTTCATCCTTTCTGTACTTTTATGTGTTTCTTCCATTTCCAATGCTACTTCCTCCTTGTCTCCACATTATGCTAATTGCCCTCTGTAAGCATCGATTTAGAATGTAGTATATGTTTTGTGCTTTTGTCCAGCTTGTTACTGGTGTAGTTGTTGGTAGTATTGATCTCAATGTAGTTTGTCATGAGAGCCAAACAATATACAAAATTTGGTTTAGCAATTTTTTGAAACCTCAACAAATTGTATTTAACTAGCAATTTACCCAAATCGCATCAAACCAAAACGTATGAGCTTTTTTGCAGTTTGGTTTGTTTTATAATACTTGTTCTTATGCTTTTAACTTAAGGATTATATTATTATTCAAATAAATTATTAGTACAAATCAATAGCTTATGGAAAATGTGAACATGAGACTGAAATTATTGCTTCAGTCCACCATGATTGTATTTGTAATAATTAATTGTTCCTTTGTGAAGTTAACTTATTGTTGCTCGACAAAAGGGAGACTGGCAACAAGTTTATCATAATGTCACGTATATTATATCTAAATGCAAGTAGCATCAAATGTAACCACTTTTTCTCTTATTTTGTTACCTTTAATATCCATTCCGGCATTTTGCATAAATAGTCAACTCAAAAGCCGTCAATTATGATCGGAACCATAAATCAAAATGCACCAAACAAATGTTCATTGTTGGTTTGGTTAATTGTTTGAATTTGAGTCTAATTTTGTTATAGGAAAAACAGGAGAGCTCACCCAATAGACTAGCCTATTAGGTGAGAGAGCCCATTTGCCTATTAACCCCACACCAATTGCACTTTACAACCGATGTAGGATAAGTCCCATACCTTGCAATGGATCATAACAATCAACCACCATAAGGCCAACGTCCTCGTTGGGTCACGGCTGCATTGCGTCACGGTTGGCTCTTCCAGGCCACCCAGTCTGCAGGCCACCCACTCTGAGTCTGACTCTGATACCATTGTTACAGAACAAACATGAGAGCTCACCCAAAAGACTAGCCTATTAGGTGAGAGAATCCATTTGCCTACACACCAATTGCACTTTACAATCGATGTGGGACAAGTCTTATACCTTGCAATGGACCACAATATTTTTCTTCTAAGTGGATTTATTATGGTTTAAGTTTGCTTCCAATAAATAAAAACAACAAAGTTTATAGTGGTTTTTACTTTTTGGAAACTAAACTTAAACCATTAGAAATCCACTTAAAACAGATAATTTAAACAGTCGATCGAACCAGCAATGGACATTTATTTGGTGAAATTTGGTATATGGTTTCAATCATAAGTGAGGGGTTTTGACGTGACTATTCTTGCAAAATGCTGGAATGCATATTGAAGTTGTTGAAATCTGAAAGGACAGAAACACATTGTCCAAAAGATTTCCTTACAAACTTTTGAAATTATTTTTCCTCGTATATTTGAGATCAGAATATCTGATAACTGTTGCCGATAGTTAATACGTTTATTTGTTATCTTTGGTTGTATATCTATGTTTTAAAGAAAGATGATTTTGAAAATTGTCATTTCGTTGCATACATTAGCTGAAAATTAGTTGATATGCAGGTGGTGATGTGAAGAAGATCAGTACAAATAACACATTATCAGATGTGATTGAGGTCTTCTGTTCCCATTACTTTTTTTTATGATGTACTGGATTTCTGTGTAATTCTTTTTTCATGATCCAAGAACAAATTTTGTTGTTATTTTCTTCTTCTTAGAGATTTGGATATAGATACGTGTTTTTGCGTTGTATTCTGATTTGATGCCATTATTAAACCTCAAGTTGATGACTATCCTATGCCAAGAAAAAAAAGTTGATAATTATCCTTAGAGAATTTGTTACTTTAAGAATTCCAAGAACCTCCATGTAGCTGGGTGCTTTTCTATAGGAATGGCATCTTGCTCATAATGTTAATCTACATCCTTTCAAGCTCCATCCCTCACTACCCCCATTTTGCACGACAAAAAACACCAGTATGAAATGCCTAAATCCTTAGTTTATATCTTGTGATTGTTCAAAAATGTTATATTCCATTTGTTTCAATTTTTGTAACAATGCTGATTCTAATTTTTTTAACAAAGCTGATTCTTGTTTTGGCAGGTATTCACGGCAGAATATTCTTTGATATGTAGGATATCTGAGTACAAAAAGCCGTACATAAGCTTGATGGATGGTATAACTATGGGTTTTGGTATTGGCCTATCAGGCCATGGACGTTACCGAATTGTTACAGAGGTACTGTTATAAATTGTTAGTTTTATATGTCTGATTTTGTTGCAAATACTACCATTATAACCCTTTTGTAATGCTTCAGAGGACTCTTCTAGCTATGCCAGAAAATGGAATTGGTTTGTTCCCTGATGTGGGGTTCTCATACATAGCTGCAAACAGTCCTGGAGAAGGTTCAGTAGGTAAGTTTTTCACTAATTCACTTACACATATCTTAACCCTGTCTGCCCTTTGAGATCAAAATAGTTGGAAAAATAAGGAAGAAAGTTCATATTATGTTTTTCAAAATGCCTAACTAAACAATTGTGTGATGTGGATATTTCAAATTACCTTTTTAGGGATCATAGGTGTCTTTAAAATGGGCTAATTGACTTCCATGTTATTACATGCTAGACTAACAAAAATAGAAATATGTTGATGTTTTTCTGATGGTATTTTAGCATTTGCCAGTTATATATCTGAAATTTTGTGAAGTTGAAGTGTTTCTCAAATGAAAATTGGAACTAGGTATGTCGTGAGGTGTTTATTGGGTATGTTGTTCCAAATCTTGGTTTCATGACAAAGAAAATTGATACATTTATGTAAAAAAAATAAAAATAAAATAAAAAGCTGGTAATTCTTGCTTATTTTAGGAATATTATTATAGCTTAAAATTAGTTTTCACTTGTTGGTTTTGAAGCATTTGCTGATGTACCTAACATTATGCAAGAAAATCTGAGTAAAAATACTCACTTTTCCCTGTCTTCAATTAAAGAATTTTAAGTATGTTAGTATTGCTTTTCCTTTATATTTACATAGGAAAATGACCTAAAGTGTAAGTTTTGCTAATATTCACATTATTTCAAAAGGGGTAAACTACTTTTCAAGCAGTGACTGATTTAGTACCTAGAATCACCGATAGCAACAATATGAAACGAAAATATTAAGAAAATGTTGCAGAAATTTCAGCAAAGTTTTGTTTGACTAATAAAAACCAAAAAAAAAATTCATTACTCACGTTATTTTGGTAGATCAGATTTCATGAGACCAGATGGAGTAAATGCTAAGTTAGAACGATGGAGACACGAGTTGTTGTCATAAGGGTTTAAATTAAGATGGAGTTCATGAAGTATAATTTTAGCACAAACAAAATAGCGAGAGACACTAGCTAGAAAAAAAAAAAAGAAATATATCCAAGTGGCTGTTTTAAATACCTTGGTTCCATATTTTACTGTATTGGTGACATCCAATAAGATATGACCTATAAGATTAAGTGCAAATAGAAAAATGGAGAGTGGATGCTGGTGTTTTATGTTTATATGATCGAGGTGTACCTCTAAAGCTAGAGGAAAGCTTTATCAAACATCTATTGAACCAACACTACTATATGAATCTAAATGTTGGGCTTTTAGAAAGGGTTAATTTAGGATGATGTGAGTAACCAAAATGGGAATACTTAGGTATATGAGTGGAGGTATAGAATTAGAAACGAACGCATAAGAAAAAGTTTAGGCGTCACAACTATTGAGGATAAGATGAAAGAGAACCAACTAAGATTTTTTAGGCATGTGCAACGACAGAGAATCAAAAAATTGGCAAGGAAAATAGATAGATTTTCTCGCTAACACTCTCAAACAAGGCCACTAAATTGGATCCAAAAGTTTTCTACTAATAGCTAGACTTTCTGGCTAACCTTAGTGGTTTGTTCATATCCATGAACATGATAATCAGAATGTAATAAATTAAACCTGCTCTTCCATAATTGTTTTGGCTTCAAGTACTTCCCATATCAGTAGATTCTTGTTTTGGCATGTGTTAGAAACATATCTATCGATTCTTGGCTCAAAAGAAAACTAGACATTTGTAATTGTTTCTATTCTGCATCTTGTCTAACCTTTTTGGTTTTTATAGATGACTTAATTTTTTTCTTTCTTCCTGCAGGTTTTTATCTTGGTATGACTGGTAAAAGAATATCTAATCCGGCTGATGCATTATATGTTGGCCTCGGGACGCATTATGTGCCATCTGAAAATCTTGGCTCTCTAAAGGATTTTTTGTTAGCAACTACATTGTATGTACTGTCTTATCTCCCTATTACCGAACTATCTAATACGGATAGTCCATTTGTCTGGCATGCATAAGAATTGGACTAAAGCTTAATTTATTATTGTCCCTCACCTTTCTCCTGAGCTGTTGCATGTATCATGCAGTTTAATTCTTCGACTATACTTTGATGTGTTTGATCACTTGAAATATAGAAACAACCTCCCTTGGTGAAATCTACTTAATTTTCAGTTTCTGGCAGTATTGTTGAACATCGGAAGAATTTATTTGTGTTTTTAGAATATTGCACATCTCATATTTTCTGCTTATTATGGTCGTCCCAAGCATGCATAATTCAATCGGACGGAGATACATGAAATGCAAGTGCTTGACTCTTTGATCTCATATTTGCATCTCTAAGACTTGCGGTTTATTATATTGTTGGACAGTTCGGAAGATCCGCACAAGGACATTGCAGCATTAGTATCGAAATACAGTTCACAACCAGAGTCCGAGCCACAACTGAAGTTACTTTTGCCTCATATTACTTCAACCTTTGGAGCAAACAAGTCAGTCAGTGAGATGTTGGAGCATTTGAGAAAGCATCAGGAGAGTTCAGATGACATAGGTAAGCTACTTCAACATATTTTTACTCCGATTCAAAGGCTGTGTGCACTGTCACTTAAATAATCATGGTTTCTATCAGTAGTGGCTGGATGGGCCAAGGAGGCCTTGGAAGGGCTTGACAAAGGAGCTCCATTCTCCCTTTGCTTAACACAAAAATACTTTTCAAAAGTTGCAGCTGGTGTTAGAAGTAACGATGTTGAACTCTCAAAAGTGAGTCTGAAATCTGAAATTTGCCACTTTCACTACATGCTGCTGCATATTATGTGTTATTATGTTCTCATTATTGTTCTTTGTTGTTTTGATATTTAGCTGAATGGGGTGATGAAACTGGAGTATAGAATTGCCTTGAGATCTTCCCTGAGAGAAGACTTCCCTGAAGGTGTTCGTGCTGTCTTAGTCGACAAGGATCAGGTCAGTCATGTTTCCATAATCTATATGTTGTGCGACTTGGGCTCCAAGTCATGCAAAATAACCGAAACATGTTGAAAACTAATTCCCATAGAAAACGAATGGCAAACCGAGTTTGCTGCCATCAATATCCCACAGCCGTCGAGTCGGCTTTATTCACTGGATTGAAACCTTCTTGTCAGCTAGGTGAGTCGGCTGTCCACCAAACTCCATGGACGCCGACTCGGCTTCATTCCATCCCATAGCGACTAATCGGCTTCACAACTACTATCACCAACTCCAACTCGGCGTTGGGTACTGTCTTTAACTCCCATGATTCATCTGACACCATGGATGGACTCTAGTTTGAGTCACTATCTTCAACACCATACAACTACTTTTATTTTTCTATACAGAACGAATAGGTATGGGAACAATGACTTTCACTTCAATCTATTCTATTATCTCTATGTCATCAAATGACTTCCACCTAAATGGGGTTTGAGAGGTCGAATGTACGCATCGCTAGAATAATAACAAAAGATTGTTTTCCATTGATCTTTCGTAACAAACTTCATCTGTAAGACTAATGTTAGTGCAAGTGCCAAATAATCTATTTGCGATGGTAGTGACTCAATTACTCAAAAGAAGGCACATCATGTTGAGAGTAATATTAAGGGTGCAATAAAAAACAATCAAATATATAATTAATTGCTAATTTATGGGTGAATTAATGTGTATCTTAATAGTTTATTTAAGGGCAATTAAAGTAGGAATAATGGTGAACTTTAATATGGTTTTATTGTCATGCATTATTATAGAGTTTATTGCTATATTAAATGTTGGATGTTAATGTGCTATTGATGGTGAGTTAAGTGAGGATTTTAGAATGATGTGCAAGTCTGTGTATAATGGTACATCATTTTTAGAATCAAATTACCACAAACACACATATTGTTGAGAGGGCTATAGCATTGTTAGAAACTTGAAAGTGTTCTTACTTTGCTTTAGTATTTGTGATCTTGAGATATTGTTCTCAAGATAAAGGAAGGTTTATTACAATGTAATTGTTGAATTTCAATCTAATAAAACTAAATCTGGAACTTTTTTTTTTTAAGCTTTTTTTTAAAAATATTTTGCATATTAAAAGCCTCCCCAAACTATTTGCAAAAATAAGCTTCTAGGCAAAGCGGGCTGGGATGTGGGCGTGTAATAGCCCGCTGTTAGTAACAGCGACCTAATGAAAAATGTCATTAATCGATCGGCCGCTGTTACTAACAGCGGCCCATTACTGTGATAATTTTTTTTTTTGTTCTTGAATTATAAGGGTAGGGTGATGAAGAAGGCGGTATTGATCCTGATATTTACTCATACACTGCTGTTATGGATGGTTTTTGTAAAGTAGGTAGATCAGATGAAGCAATGGAATTACTTGAGGAAGCAATTGATATGGGATTAACCCCAAATGTGGTTACTTATAATGCTCTCTTTAATGGGTATTGCAAAGAAGGGAAACCAAAGAAGGGGATTCAGTTGAGAAGAGAGGGGCTGTACTCCTGATTATATTAGTTACAGTACTTTGCTTCATGGGTTGTTGAAATGGGGTAAATTTATGGCAGCCTTTTGGGTTTACAAAGAAATGGTTGAAGTTGGTTTTAAAGTTGATGAAAGGATGATGATTGATGAACAGTCGATTAATTGGCATTCGGCCGCTGATAAGAACAGCGGGCCATTGCCCTTTACACACTTGTACATTCCATACTTGTATAGGCCATTGCAAACCCATTCCATACTTGTAATGGCCCGCTGTTATTATCAGCGGCCAAATGAAAAAAGCACCAAAATAAATGGTCCGCTGTTACTAACAGCGGCCTATTACAAGCTCAAACCCCAGACCCCAGCCCGTTTTGCGTAGAAGCTTATTTTTGCAAATACTTTGAGGGAGCTCTTAAAAAGCCAAATATTTTTAAAAAAAAGTTTTAAAAAAAAAATTTCCTAAATCTGAGAGGGAGGTATCCAAGATACTTCATAAACACTTGTGTTCATCATTTGCATTTGATTTAGGCTTTCATTTCAACTAACTTCACATTGATAAGAAGTGAACATAATTGAATAAAATATTTTAATATAATTTATTATAATCCGAAGCCTTAGAACAATACAACTTGATTTTATTTGGAATTTTTCTTGCAGATTGATGTTTTTGTGTCATTGATATCATTATTAAGACCTTTTATTGTTGAAAGTCATGTTATCTATTGATTTTACATTGCTTGCTTGCAGAATCCAAAATGGAAGCCATCAAGTGTGGAGGAAGTTGACTTGCAGGAAGTCGAGACCCTTTTCGAGCCACTAGACCTTAGCATTGAAGAATTGAAGGTTTAATCAGCATTGCTCAAACTATTACGGCTCGTTTGTTAGGGGTAATATACGGTGGTCATGGGAATGAAAAACTAGTGTAATATTAGTTGAAAAATCACTTGGCTACCTTGATGGTCATGCTTGTCCAACTTCAATTATCTTATATCCATTCCAATGCATTACCATTGGAAAGGGTGGTATTAGGTGGTAATGGAATCAAAGTTTCATTATCATGGTAATGATATATAACTTTTGATGAAATTTTACACTATAAATTATTCTCATTATCACCATTTAATATCACTAACCAAACAGGACATTAGGGCTAGAAATTATGTGTTTTCAAACTATTCAATGCATTGCATCTCTTATTATACCTTTATATTAAACCCAAAGCAAGAACAAGTGCTAAACGTTTTAATAGTTGATGTTCAAACCAATTTCGTACCTCAACACAATCAATACAATGTGTGTAGCAAATGCAATGAGCTTACATATTACGAAATTCGGATCGTCCCTGAAATTTTGGGGGTGTTATGCCAAATCATAAATGTAGCCCTTGTATATGATGTAATTGGATTAAAGTATCTAACCATAACTTCTTTATTCATGTTTGCTTTTTGTTGTGCCTTTTTTGAATGTAAAAACGAAAAGATAACGTATTTGTTAGTCTAGTAAAAAAATCCAAGAGGAAAGCTATACAAAAATGTTTTTGATGATTTACGCTAAACAACTTTCTTATTTCATAGTATTAACCGATGATTGAAATTTAGTGTTTCAAGTATAATTACTTTTATTGTGGAAGTTCAATTGTGATTTTATTGTATAATTTCTATCTATATTGGTGCTAACTAACTGTAGCAACTAATAAAGAATTAATATAGTTAAAAAAATACATTTTAGTTTCAATCGATGAAAAAAACATAATTAAAGATATAAGTGAATTGTAATTAAAGATATTAAATTCAACAAAATCAACATTAGTAAAAGTGAATTCAATTAAAAAAAATTCAATAGTCACAATTACATTTTAAGAAGTAATTTTTCGTCCCCTTAATATTATGCCGCTAACAAACAATTAATATACTTTTCAATTTTTTCAATCAATGACTATATGGGTTTGTTTTACTTAACCAATAAAGTTTGTAATTGTTACGGGTCAAATATCTCATATACCTACAATGTCAAAAATACCCCTAGTTAAAGGTCAAAGTCAATACATAAATCAATGCATAAAGTACCACCTTCAATAACTACCCATTACTCCTAAAGTAACCACTCGTTACCCCCACTTACACAACCATGATCGCTATGAATCACCATTAATCAAGTAACTACCTTCAGAATCCTACAACTTATTGCTATAAATACATCATTCATCTACATGATAAAGGTACACAATTCGACTCTTATACATATACTTACACTTCTTACATTTCTTATTCCCGGTCTGACTTAAGCATCGGAGGGCTTCCCGGAACATCAGCCCCCGGTTTTATCTTTCTTGGTGGTTGTAGGTACACCACTCGCGGCGGTCAGATCATCTCAATTTCTTTAATTTGAAGGTACTTTCTACTTAGATAAATTCGACCATTTCTTAGCAGAAACAGTAGTCATTAACAAGAAAAGAAGGTTTTTTTTATCAAAACAATGCAATATATCTAATATTTTCTCCCTTTTCACTTTTTCATACTTTTTAATACACTAATTCTTGCTTTGTCTAATTATACATCTTTACAAAATAAAATTAACATTAGTTAGGAAAAATTACCTAGAATAATCCAAACTATTCATGATTTTCTTACAATAATCCCACCTATTGATTAAACATGAATAATCCCAACTTTGAGAGATATTTTCCTAGAGTAAACTTGGATAACCCGATGACCTGCTATAGTAGGTAATTCACCCAAAAAAAAAAATAAATTAAATATTAATTTAAAATTAGAAAATATTTTTGAAAATTTATATAAAAAATTCTAAATAATAAAAAAATCATAAATTTTTTATGAATTTGTTTTACATTTATATCGTCATTTTATTTTAATTTATCTATTTTTTTAAAAAAATAAAACTTGCTATAGCAAGTCATCCGGTTACCGGGTTTACTCCCGGAAAATGCCCTTCAAAGTTGGGATTATTCATGGTTAATCAATAGGTGGGATTATTGTAGGAAAATCATGAATAGTTTGGATTATTCAAGTTAATTTTTCCTATTAATTATTTGTACTTAAACAAATTAAATTAACTTTAACTTAAATATATTTTAACTTACAAATTATGAATAAAATACTAATTAAGATTGGATTAATTGATTAGTAGCAACACTATTTTATATGGGTAAGATCAATATTAGAAGCGTTTCATCTCTTTTAAATTTATGGGAAAATTAAGCTAGTTATTATTAGTAAAGTGCACATATAGAAAAATGAAATATAAATTGAAGTTCAAGAAATAAATTTGAAATTTGTTCAAATATTTAAACCTTATTCTTAGCTACACTTGCCACACCAGCCACTACTTCCTTCAACTTTTTTTTAAAAGATATTTCCTTCAACTTATAATGTATTTTGACTCTTGCATTATATGTGTAATTTTTAGGAGTTCATAAGTGTTTGACTTGTCCAATGTAAAAATGTAAAAAATAAAGTGGCTTTCTTCAACCTCCTGCATCGTCCCTTTATCGTCACAGAAACCAATAGACCGCTGCTATTCAGCAAATTCTTTAATGGGACCCTTTTATATGTTGGGCCCTGGGCGAAGACATTCCTTGTCTACGCCTAGGGTCGTCCCCCAGGGTCGGGCCTAGATGATATGAGGCAAATTGGTATGTTAAACCAATACCAATACTCTACTAATTGGTATACGGATGTTATAAGTATACTCAAAACAGATAATAGTTGGATTAATTTCTAAAAAAGAAGGATTGGCAATATAAGTAGCAGGGAGACGTTGGAAGGGAAGGACAATCCTGTGCCATAACCCACATGTGACATGTCAATTGATCCAAGATTTTAGATACTCCTAAATATCATTTTTTTTATGTATTCATATATTTCACAAAATCCAAACATCTCAAATATGATGATGTAATCACCTCAAGCTACTTCTAATTTTGGTTCCAATCTCATAATCTTGACCAATCTTCTACTACTCTAGGAGTACTTGGGAGTTGCACAAACAACAAATTGACGAACTTTATCCTACTCAACAACTCGGTGACAACTTTGGTAGTGTAGAACGAAAAGGAAAAGAAAAGGCAAACAAGACAAACAAAGATAGTTGATCCTCTAGGGAAGATGTATGTGTTGTTTTCGGTGTTCTTAATTGTGGAGGTGATACATTAACAGGCACTGATTAAAAGAAGACGAAATTATAGAGAAAGATCTTTGCAATTTATGATGAAGAGGCCTACAAAAACCACATATTCACAATAGAACTCCTACAGCTATAAAAACTCAATGGACTCAAATCAATACTAATGTGTACGTTGTGGATGTCACAATTAGCAGAAGCAGAGCGAAGGAAAGCTAGTGGTGTGTAAAAATGACAAACGGGTAAAATTATACGAGTCTCGCACCGCATCTGCCCCACTTGGAACGCGTATAGATTTGATTTTTGTGGGTAGTGAATAGTGAGAGGACATGGGTATGAAAAGTCCTACCTGCCATGGGTGGTGGGTAAGTGGTGGATAGGTGGTGGGTATGAGGTCTTACTCGTCGTATATCCAGTCGCCTTACCTCACTTAATACCCCTCCACCACACCCTATATCAGTTTATCCTATATCTACAATATACTAAATTATATCAATTTTGTACATTTTTATTAAAAACTATTGATCAAAAATTAATAATAGTAAATTATTAAATTGTATGGTTTAAACAAAATTAGATGTACAATTAAATTTGCATGAATTTATAAAGTGTATGTAAAGGTGGGTATACCCATCATTGGTATATCAAGTTCGCCACAGCGAGTGAAAAATGTGTTAAAATGCAATATCAAAAGGAACAACATGAACAAATTTAATACAAGAACAAAAGTTAAGGTTCCAAACCTATATGATACTCTTGAAAAGAAAATGAAAATAAAATGGTTACGGATTAGAGATTGCATATCCAAAGGAGCTTAAAATTGAGTTTATACTTGAGAGATTTTAGTAATTTTTCAGTTATTTTTTTTATCTTTTTTTTTCATTTTACGTATTTTTAAAATGTTTAATTTAGTATCTTGTAATTTGAAATGGTTATTAATTTAATGAATTAAAATCTATCGTTAATTGAGTTATACTTCTTATAATACTAATCCAAATTAAAATACACATTGAAATCCTAACCTCTTTAAATTTTATCTTATTTTTCCACATGGAAATCACACACACATATATTCTGATGTAGCATATTATAAGTTTATCCAGTGTAATCTTATCAAGTGATGTTGTATATTCTGATGTGGCATAGTATAATTTATCTTATTTTCTAAAACTTAATCTTATAATCTTATTGTATTTTCTGAAACTTTATCTTACAATCTTATTTTTGAATTATATCTTACAATCTTATCTTATCTTTTGAAATTTTATCTCAACCATAGTCTAAAAGCATCTATAATATGAAACTTTTTAAGAGCTAATTTTGCACAACACCATTCATTGTACAACAATTACCACATCTTTTAACCCTTGCAATAAAAAACATAATAAATTCTAATTATATTTGTTCACTCTTCAACACAAAATTATATTTGTTCAAGTTCTTCAAGTTCAGCTCTTTTATTTCTTGGGGTGATGATAATTATCTTAATAAAGAATTAACCAATATTAGGATAACAATTTTTTAATCTTGTCATTCATATGGGTCGTGCAAATAAATTTGGTTGATTACAAAGGAAAAACCGTTATATGCGCGATGACAATTCGTCACATTATCTATTTATCTCACCTTGGCTAACACGTGTGGACATGAGACACCCGTAACTCGGGCTCACAAACTCACGGGTCAAGAATATTGACTTACACATTCACTTGGTGAAATTCATTATTTTTCCGAACCATTTAATAGTAAGAGGATTAGTCGATTCAAAATGAAATATTGAAATACTTTATGGGTTTTCTTTGTTATTTCATTTTTAAATATAACATAAACTCATACCAATGATCTTTCATTACAAAAAAACACAAAATTAAATCAAATTTGCTACTTTTCAAAATGCTCATTCCTTACAAGCAATTTGGCAGGAAGATTCAAAGCCAAAAGCCTCATTCATACTTCAGATTTTCCCTTCAGAAATTTTATGTGTTCCATACATCAATTTCATCATACTCCATCTGTGTGTATCTCGCCTATATAGACTAGAAAATTGTTATTTGGTACAATATTACTCCGCTTATGCTAATCGTTCATGGAGTAGTATTTTTTTCCACCTTCCAAATTGTAATCCTAAATAGAGTGGAATTGGGATGGATTTATCACTAATTATCTGTGCAAATCTTCAATTGGGAACTCAAATGTCTGTTTCATTACTATACACTTTCAAGAATCTGCTCTTGTTATTGTTAATCTCTAAACCCATTTTTTCATCAAAACAAAACTCCTCAAAATAACCCATCAATCACAATTCATCTCATCAAATTTCCAGAATGTTCATGAGTTAGTTCCAAATAGATTTTTTTGATTGATTTCAAAAAAAAAAACTTAAAATTCATGTATTCTTCAATTAAATCAATGGTTCTATTTATCTTTAAATCTTTAAAAGTTGAAAAATATTTAAGTTGGGAAATAGAGAAGAGGCTCAGATCCACATTTCATCAAAACAATTTGGTGGGGAAGATTCAAGGTAGGTATAAGTCTGCCATGGCGGCAAAGCTAACACAAACAAGGACTTAAACCCATCATTTGAGTCGCTGCCAAGCCGAATGGTAAACACTAAAACCCACCTCTAAAAATCCCCAAAAACCAAACTGAAATTGATTAATTTGTAGGGTTTAATCTCATCACAGCCTCTTAATAATTTGAATAATAATAATAATTCCATCCCGAAGGAAGAAACAGTTGATGATGATGAAACAGAGATAAACAGGAATCAGCAAGCAGCAGTCAGCAGATCACAAAGAAGAGAACAGAAAAGATCTGAGCACTTTTTTTTTTTTTTTTTTTTTGGTTTGAGGGCCGTTTGGTTGTAGAAGAAATCACCGGCTGGAATGACCACCGGGAAGTGATCATGGAAGGAGAGTGGCAAACGGTCCTCAAGAACTCCCAGAAGACTCCCCCAGCCTCATTCTTAAACTAATGAGATTTTTAACCTACATTCCACCTTTTGCTTCTTTTATATGGAGGGTTGATGGTATGTCCATGGGCCCATGGGTGTTCATTTGGATCTTCCCCATTTTACCTTCATTTGAAACATGTAAGCAAAAAAATAAAAAAAATTAATAAACAATCAAATTTTGAAACTGTTCGTTGTTAATAACAGCAGGCAAATAAATTAGAAAATCAATGGGCCGCTGTTACTAACAGCAAGCGATTAGTTTGGTCAAAATTCAAAGTCAACAATTGCCCGCTGTTAGTAACAGCGACCCATTAGTTGCCTTAATTTAGAGTTAAGGTTTGCCCATTAGTTCAATTGTTGACTGTGAATTTTGACCAAATTAACCGCTTGCTGTTAGTAACAGCGGCCCATTGCTTTTCTAATTTATTTGTACGCTGTATTAACAGCGAACAGTTATAAACCTTAACTCCGTCAAAAAATGCTTAGTTTGGGAAATAGTTCAAAATTTGATAAGCCTAGTCGAAATACTTCTTCCGTTTTATAATACTTGCTATATTCACTTTTTTACGCAATCCAATGCACAATTTTGATCATTAATATCTTAAATTACACTTATCTATAAATTATAAAAATTTTATATTATGAAAGTATGCGATTAGACGATTCAAACAAGATCTCACTTGACTATATTGTTCTTTACACATTAATCGCAATATGTAAAATAAGCTTAAACGATGAATAATGCACAAAATCGAAATGTAGCGAGTATTTTGGAACGGAGAAAGTAATTTTTACTTCACCTGTTCCAATATATTTTTACTAGAGCTGTTCATGGGCGGGCTACCCGCCAGGCCCGGCCCGCCCGGCTCGAAAAACGGGCGGGCGCGGGTAGCATTTTTAAAAAAAAAATTTAAAGTTTGGGCGGGTAATACCCGCCTGCCAAGATAAATGGGCGGGTAGCGACAATAAAAAATTACCCGCGGGTATACCCGCCCGCCCGCTTATTTTAATATATTAATATTTTTTTTATGAAAGGTAATATATTAATATTAAGTAATAGACTTTGGGCTTTTAAAGTAAGTCCAATAAGACAATTTTTTATTAAAACTACTTTGGACTATGTAATCTAGATCCTCTTCCATTTGAGTTTATATATTTGTAGTATTTTGGACTATGTATCGTATTTTAATTATTATTAAAACTTAATTTTATATTTTGTATTGTATTTTTGGTATTTATGAGAAAATACCCGCGGCGCCCGCGGCACCCGCCCGCTTTAAAAATGGGCGGGTAGCGACAATAAAATATGCCCGCAATCGCGGGCGGGCATTTGAATTTTTCTGCCCGCGGGTAGATTTTGTAGCAAATACCCGCCCCGCTACCCGCGCCCGCCCGCCCATGAACAGCTCTAATTTTTACCAAACTGTGAGATTCCGTATGAAAAATATGCAGTAAGTACTCGGAGGAATCCAGTTGATAACATGCTAGAACCAAACAATTTTGCAGGAAAGATTCAAGCCAAACACATGCAATGAACAATTTTATGGGTTCCAACCTTCCATTTCATCATCATCATCATCATCCTCTATGATCATATTCCATCCATCATTACTCTGCTATAGAAGTGTTCAAAACAGACACGATGACCCAATAGACACCTGAGTTTATAACCGAATCCGATTTGACCCAACTTAAAAATGAATCTACAAATATGTAAAAACCAATATAAACACAAAGCCCGATTTTGAACCGACCCGAAATCAACCCGAATGAACACCTCTACTCTGCTATGCCTGAAATTATTACATTGAATCACATGAATTATCACTCTTATGTCTCCCCAGTGTTTTATAGCTTATGCTAATCGTTCATTGTATTTTTCCTACCCTCCAGATTATCACTGTTTTGTTTTAAGCTCATATAACAATTAATCATTCTCCTCTGCGCAAATTAGAATTCAGAATTCAGTACTACATACTTTCAACAATCTGCTCTTATTATTGTTAATCTCTTACACCCATTTCTCATCAAACAAAACTCCTCAAAAAAACACATCAATCACAATTCATATCATCTAAATTGCCAGAATGTTCATGAGTTAGTTCCAAATAGATTTTTTTAATTGATTTTAAAAGAAAACCTAAAAATTTATGTATTCTTCAATTAAATCAAAGGTTTAATTAATCTTTAAATCTTTAAAAGTTGAAAAAGATTTAAGTTAGAAGATAAAGAAGAGGCTCAGATCCACATTTCATCAAAACAATTTGGCGGGGAAGATTCAAGGTAGGTATAAGTCTGCCATGGCGGCAAAGCTAACACAATCAAGGACAGAAACCCATCATTCGAGTCGCTGCCAAGCCAAATGGTAAACACTAAAACCCACCTCTAAAAATCCCCAAAAACCAAACTGAAATTGATTAATTTGTAGGATTTAATCTCATCACAGCCTCTTAAGAATTTGATTAATAATAATAATTCCATCCCGAAAGAAGAAACAGTTGATGATGATGAAAGACAGAGATAAACAGGAGTCAGTATTCAGCAAGCAGCAGATCAGAAAGAAGAAAAAAGAGAAGATCTGAGATCTTTAACCTACATTTCACATTTTGGTAAAAATGATTTAGGTTCCCAGACAGGCAGTATTAATTTTGCTTATTTGTTTGTTTCTTTTGAGGGCCGTTTGGTTGGAGAAGAAATCACCGGCTGAAATGACCGCCGGAAAGCAGTCATGGAAGGAGAGCGGCAAACGGTCCTCGGGAACTCCCAAAAGACTCCCCCAGCCTCATTCTTAAACTAATGAGATTTTTTATCCTACACTTCACCTTTTGGTTGTTTTATAGGGACGGTTGATAGTATGCCCATGGTTGAGATATGGATTGGGCTCGTGAGAGACAAAGGTAAAGGTAAAGGACCTTCCCGGTATCCCGCACAAAGGTAAAGGTAAAGGACCTTCTCGTGAGTGGGGATTTTCTTTTTTCTTAAAAAATGCGGATAAATCATACCCGTGCTCCCAAGAGGGAGTAAAAGGAATTTTCGCGCGGTATGAGTATGATTACCTTCTCCACCCTTAACAATAGTCCATCCCCCTCATGTAGCCCATCTCCCACCCCCACCACCTACAACACGCTTACACCACCCTGCCCTCAACACCAACACATCACCTCCATCATTCTTTGTTATCCACCTTTGTTATATAAGTCTGTCTCTCTTTCAGACGCCCATCACTAGAACCTCACCCCTACCACCGCCTAGTCAAAAATTAGACCCATCAAACAGATCAGGTTAGGTCGAACTTATGTTCGGCTTACTTATAAACAGGCTTGAAACCACTTGGCTCAAAGCTAACCCCTTTTAGTTGATTGGATCAAAAATCAAAACCTCGAACCCTCCTATAGCAGATCATATCGACTTGATTTTGACCCACTTAACATGTTTAGAGTTTTTGTTTTCATTATAATATTTTTAACATTGACTATATGAAATTTTTTAAGTCTTAATCTTATATGATATTTTTGTTTGCAAAAGACTACTACTTAACGAAATCAGTTGGGTCTTCGATTTTGCACCCTGACCTTCTCTTTAGCAGTACGAAACCAATATTTCCGTCAAAATGGAACTCTTGGTAAAACCCATCAAACATAAGTACTATCTAAATTGGCAATGTATAACACTAAGAATACAAAATTTAATTTAACTATGCTGATTCCAAGAATAAGTTTATTTTATACTCAATTACAAAGAGAAAGACCAAGTTCTTAAATGTCCAGAAGTTGATTACAAATAACATTAACTTTTTGTATTCTCCAATGTAACTTCAAGTTAGAAATACCCAGAAACTTGTTGTATTCTTCAATTAAAATTTCTGGAACTATTTTCAAATAGATTATAGTGGGGCGTAAAGAGGAGGCTCAGATACACATTTCATCAAAACAATTTGGTCGGAAAGATTAAAGGTGGAGAGAAATCTACCATGGCGGCAAAGCTAACACAAACAAGAACAGGAACCCATCAATGTAGGAGTAGCTGCCAAGCCAAATGGTAAAAACTTAAAAAACCCACCTCAAAAAATGCCCAAATCAAACTGAAATTGATTTGCGTTTCAAGATTTGATCTCATCATAGCCTCTATACAATTCCAAGATACTACTGCTACTGCTGTTATTGTTACTGTATATATGTTTTTGGTTGTGATTTGTGAATTGTGGAGAGAGAAAATGAGAGATTATTGCTTCAAAGATTTGAGCAGATAACAATCAAGTTTCTGTAATTAATAAGGACCGTTTGATTGTTTGGAGAAATCATCGGCAAAGAAGAGTGGCAAACGATCCTTGGAAACTCCCATGGACTCTCCTTGCCTCATTCTTGAGATTTTGGCAACAACCCTAATTGGGTTTCATTTTGTAGGGCTAGGGCGATGTATTCACATTTTTTTTCTACCTCTCTCATCCCATAATACTTGTTGCATTTAATTTTTTTACGTAATCTACGGCCCGTTTGGTAAGTGGTCATAAATGATGGTAATGGGAATGAAAAATTAGTGGAATTTTAGTTGAAAAATCTCTTGTCTACCTTGATGGTCATGCTTGTCCAACTCCAATTATCTCATTTTCTTCATAAAATTCATTCCAATGTATTACCAATAGGAGGGGTGGTAATGGAAATTTGTATACAAAAAAACTTTTTTGTGATCAAAGTTTCATTACCATGGGAATGATGTGGATCTTTTGATGAATTTTACACTATAAATAATTCTCATTACCACCATTTAGTACCACTAACCAAATGGGCCGTTAATGGACTATTTTGTTCATTTATATGTCGAATTTTACACATTTAAAAATAATAGGGAAATTCCACAAGGTAGCATCCAGTTTTGATGAAATGCCAGTGGTAGCACTTTTTTAAGAAAATTCCACATGGTAGCATCTAGTTTATTCACTATCTAATTGCCGTAGCCTTTTCCGTTAAATTCTTGTTAAATTCCGTTAAATTCATCATTTTATAAGTTTTTTTCCACATGGTAGCATCCAGTTTTTGTTAATTTACCATTTTAATTTTTAATTCATCATTTTAATGTTTAATTCACCGTTTACTTCATTAACGCTCACATAAGTGTTTAATAATTTTATTGAAAAATTATAAAAACTATCTAATCGGGTCGAAACAAGTACTTATTCGCCTATTTTACGTAGACCGAAAAATATATTTGACGTCATTTTTACCTGTCATAACGATTTTTTTTTCAAAAAACGGACGTTGCAAATACCCTTATGGGGTAACTCTTTCGAAAATCCGGTCGAAACAAGTACTTATACGCCTATTTTCCGATACATAAACCGAAAATGATATTTGACGTCATTTTTACCCATCATAACGATTTTTTTTTGAAACAACAGATGTGGCTACTATCCTTATGGAATAACTCTTTCGAAAATTCGATCGAAACAAGTTATTATTCGAAAGAGTACTTGTTTCGACCGATAAATTAAACATTAAAATGGTGAATTAAATGTTAAAATTTATTTTTTGTATAATTATTCAACATTCATAATTTTTTTCAATAAAATTATTAAATATTTATGAGCGTTAATGAATTAAACGGTGAATTAAACATTAAAATGGTGAACTAAAAGTTAAAATGGTAAATTAACAAATACCGGATGCTACCATGTGGAAAAAACTTACAAAATGATGAATTTAACGGAATTTAACAAGAACTTAACGGAAAATGCTACGGCAATTAGATAGTGCATAAACTGGATGCTACCATATGAAATTTTCTTAAAAAAGTGCTATCATTGGCATTTCATTAAAACTTGATGCTACCATGTGGAATTTCCCTTATTATTATTATAGCTAGGGTTGTTAAGCAAATTTAATGTTATAAACTAAATAGTATAAGTAGATTAAATGGAGGGAGGGAGTATATATAAATTAATTATTCCTGTGCGAATCTGTTTTGGATAAAATTGCCTTAAAATAAGAAGGGAAATTCCACATGGTAGCATCCAGTTTTGATGAAATGCCAGTGGTAGCACTTTTTTAAGAAAATTCCACATGGTAGCATCTAGTTTATTCACTATCTAATTGCCGTAGCCTTTTCCGTTAAATTCTTGTTAAATTCCGTTAAATTCATCATTTTATAAGTTTTTTTCCACATGGTAGCATCCAGTTTTTGTTAATTTACCATTTTAATTTTTAATTCATCATTTTAATGTTTAATTCACCGTTTACTTCATTAACGCTCACATAAGTGTTTAATAATTTTATTGAAAAATTATAAAATTATCTAATCGGGTCGAAACAAGTACTTATTCGCCTATTTTACGTAGACCGAAAAATATATTTGACGTCATTTTTACCTGTCATAACGATTTTTTTTCAAAAAACGGACGTTGCAAATACCCTTATGGGGTAACTCTTTCGAAAATCCGGTCGAAACAAGTACTTATACGCCTATTTTCCGATACATAAACCGAAAATGATATTTGACGTCATTTTTACCCATCATAACGATTTTTTTTTTGAAACAACAGATGTGGCTACTATCCTTATGGAATAACTCTTTCGAAAATTCGATCGAAACAAGTTATTATTCGAAAGAGTACTTGTTTCGACCGATAAATTAAACATTAAAATGGTGAATTAAATGTTAAAATTTATTTTTTGTATAATTATTCAACATTCATAATTTTTTTCAATAAAATTATTAAATATTTATGAGCGTTAATGAATTAAACGGTGAATTAAACATTAAAATGGTGAACTAAAAGTTAAAATGGTAAATTAACAAATACCGGATGCTACCATGTGGAAAAAACTTACAAAATGATGAATTTAACGGAATTTAACAAGAACTTAACGGAAAATGCTACGGCAATTAGATAGTGCATAAACTGGATGCTACCATATGAAATTTTCTTAAAAAAGTGCTACCATTGGCATTTCATTAAAACTTGATGCTACCATGTGGAATTTCCCAAAATAATAAAAAGTTTATATTATGAAAGTATGCAATTAAACGATTCAAACAAGATATCACTTTACTATATTACTCCCTCCGTCCCATTCTTATTGTCCACTTTTCCTTATTGGTTATCTCATTCTAATTGTCCACTTTCTATTTTTGGCAAAGATTTTTTACCTAAATACCCCTAACTACGCCAACTTATATTATTTAAAATACTCCACCTACCACCTATCAATGGATTAGAAATTGCTTTAAACATCGTATCATGATTAGAATAACCATCAATCAAAATTGGGTCTTTCTTATTATTTCCTTTAAGAGTCAAATTACTTTCCTTCTTAACATAAAACACAATATCATCACCAAGATTGTCAATGAAATCATCCTCTATGAATTCAATAACATGATTATCGATAGTACTATTACTTGTGGGATAGTTTAAATCAAAAACTGGAACATCACTAACTTGATTATGATTATGATGATTAGTAGACAATGGTCATACTCATTTTCATGTGGAGTAAGAAGACAGTCGAATCGGTGAATTTTTAGAGTATTTGGTTGAAATTGGTCGAGAATGAGGTTGATTTGGGTATAAGGGTTTCGAAAACTGGGGAAATTCAAGCGCAATACTTGTCAAAAAGTAGGTTGTTTGAGCTTTCATCTCGCCCCCTAGATTTTGAATATCTCATTTAGAACTCCCAATTTTTTTCTAAATTAATCATCATTGTGAAAAATTTAGGAAATTTGTCTTTAAATCTAAGTTATTTTCTCCTATTTTGATTTTTAACTGAAAAATTGCTATTCTACACGTGGTTGTTTAATTAATTCTGTTAAAAGAAAATGTTAACTGGATTCAAAAAACTAAAATGAAAAATTAAAAATGGTTGAATGAGTACAATTTCAAAGAGATAATTTTTTATAAAAAAATTACAAAATGTTAAAAACACGGAAAAGTTAGTGATATATACTCTTTTTTAATGATGCCATTGATAATAATATACAATTATTGATGTAATATTCATGAGTGAGAATTTCAATGTCAATTTAGATAAATTATTAGATTTTTAAAGACGTATTTAAAAATAATAATTTTATTTATTCATATAATTATAATGGTAAGCACATTGTATTGAAAGGGCCCTAGTTTTTTATTTTGCTCAAGGCTTGGAAAATGTGTGAAACGACCCTATTTTTCATATAAAAAGCAAAATAAAAATCGTTATTCTTGCGCCTCATATGAATTCTATTACATATACAACATGAAAATTCATGCCTAGTTTTTCATATAAAAAGCAAAATAAAAGGATATAACTTTTTAACTTATAAGTAAATAGTCGCTTCACATCACAAAAAATACATCAGCATTCAGTATAAACATGCCAAGTGTATAAGGTAGACAAATCTAAGCATATCTATATGTTTCAAGCATGAATTTGAGGTGAAGTAGAAGAAGAATTGGCGTCTTTAAGAGATCAAATTCAGTTTTCAATATAAGATTGGGAAGATGTAGAAGCCTCCCAAACCAACTCATGAACTTGGAGAAACTAAAGAAATGAGAAAAACATGTACATCAAAAAATGAGCATACTACTGACCTCAAGTAAAAAGAATAACAGATGCTCTTTTGAGAGACCGTCTTTTGTAAAGACGATTCTCAAAAGTCCAACCCAAATCTATATTTAGAGTTGTAGCAATATATATATTTAGACTTGAAATGGGCTTTTGAGAGCCGTCTTTACAAAAGACAGTCTCAAGTAAGAATTTGTAAAAGACTAATTTCAAAAATGTTTGTTTTGGAAAGAGAAAAAAAGAGGCTTAGATAAGCCTTTCATCAAGCATTGGAAATGCCCTCAAGTCAACCCGCTGCAAAAAGCAGCAAAAGCCATGAGAGTGTTTGACAAAATAGCTTATGTTATTTACGTAAGATAGATGATTATGCGATCAAAAGTATCTAAAGCTAGTTTCTGATGATTTAGCTTGTTGAAACACCTTTTTATGAATCAAGTAATTTTAAAAAAAATGTCTACCTCTTTTTCTTTTTATTCTTCTTTGTGTTTGACCCAACATCTAAAAATCTTAACGACATCCAACCAAATTTGACTTGGATTGCCGATAAAATGCTCTCCCAATAGAGCACGATATTCATCATGTAATGAAACAACATCCAATAGAAATAAACAGATTAATAATTGAAAATAAAAATATAAAAAATTAAAAGATGGAGAAATTATTACATTTGACGTTGTATTCGTCCATTGGGAACAATCCCTAGAATCAGTGTCAAAGACCCATGTGTTCATTCAAAATATCTAAACGAAGGTGGTTAACCCTTCGATTGTTCTACAAATACAAATAGAGATTTAAAACAAACCAATCCAATCAAACGCAACACAAATATCTAAACACTCACCAAATCTTGCATGGTTCCAACACTCGGGACTAAGTCACATATGGGTGGCTTCAGCTTTGACTCCTCCACGTCGATTGGAGGAGTTTCGAGAAACTAGAACTTTGTTTTCAGGGCTTTCTTAATCATTCTTTCACCGCACTCAAGTCTTACTATCAATAAAAGTGGGCTTTAAATCCGACACACTTTAAACTTTTTATGCGCTTTGTGGACTCTTCCTCCCATGCCCTCTAACAAAATGATCAAGAGTATCCCACTTGTATTGTTTCTAAACAAATAAATATTACATTTAAAATACTTTTATAATAATACATCTAAAGATTATGAAAATAGACAAGTATAAGGTTATTTTAGCTTAAGATTATTAAAGTAAATTTTTTTTTGGGGTTTGATGACACCCTTCTAACATCTACCTTCTACATCTTGTCTATAGTTGAAGATAGTTCTTATATTTTACTCCCTCCTATTCACCTTAAATATCCCATTTAGTTTTTTCACACTTGCCGATGCAACATTTTAACCGTTAATATCTCAAAATATTCTTAAATAAAAATTATAAAAATTTGATATTAATAATCCTTGTATTGAGACGAATCAAACAAGATCCCACATGACTATATTTTAACTTATAGATTAAGAGTAAAATACAAATTAAGAGTCATGAGTGAATGCCAAAAAATCAAATGGGACATTTGAGCTGAATAGGAGGTAGTATTATTTAGAATATTCAAAAATTAGTTTAGAATGAAATTTAATCAATAAAAAATATTAATACTAAGATTATTAAAATATTTACTTGTTTATATTGAATAATTATTGAAGAGCTGGACGAGGTCGTTTCTATTGTCTTCTTTCATAATGTCCATATAATCATTTGGAGTATTTTCATTACTCTCATTAGCTTGATTTGTGTTTTCTTGAATTCTATTTTCCTTATTGTTAGTTGACATTATTCAAGTAGATTTCGCCAGCCCAATCATTTAGATTGTTGGATTTTATACCTGTATACTTATCTATTTTTATATTTTTAATATACTAGTTGTGGGGCCGCGTGCTACGCACGCGGTCCCCCAAGTTACACTGTCAAATTTCATTATGCTATTTATATACTTCTATAAAGTATTAGAGTGTCAATGTGTTGCAAATATGTAAAAGATGCAATGGTTGAAGATGTATAGGTTGTTGTAGACAACAACATCAAAATAAATCATGAAAATTTATATATTCAAATATAAACGTAAATGCTCTAATAGTATTGTAAATCAACTGATTATTCAATGATAAAGTATTGAAATATACCTCTAAACAGAGAAGGTGGTCATGGTTGAAGTGGAGGTTCATGACTCTTTAAAACAATTTACAACAATTTGCTAGATATCCATGTTCGACATCATGTAATTATAGTTCAAGTAATCGATATGAATAATTCATCTTTAATGAACAATTTAAATTCAGATTTAAATAAAATAATTCATCACTAATTTCAATTCAAGTAATCGATTTGAAGTGGAAGTGTGTGCTAATTATAATACAATATTATGAATATTTAGGTGGATATCCTTATCCTTAAACTATAAAAAATGTCTAAGGATTCATCACTATTCATTTTGGCAAAATGAATAGTGAAATTACTGTTACAAATTTGTCTCGATGTTCTTCATTTCTTAAACCTATTTTCCCTGTGCTTCTGTCCTCATCCTCACTCTTATTCTTGCTTCCTCTTTCATCTGATTCTACTTTTCAATGGCGAAAGAAGTTGTGTTGGTGATGTTGATGAAGACGAAGAGAAAGGTTAGTTTTTTTCATGATTTCTTAGTTTTTCATCCCCGTGCTCCTTGCGTTCTTCCTCCGCCTTCCCCTTACTTTTGTGGGTTGTTTCATATTCAACAGTTGCGTTCTTCCTCCGCCTCCACCCCACTGCTTGCACAACCTATTTCCGCTCCGTACGCACCGTCGCCATTGCCGCTAAACCCATATAACACAGGTATTCTTTTCTCTTTTACTTTATAGATTTGATTTACTGTTTGGTCATTTATTGATCTGAATTGATTTTACCACTTTTTACATTTGCTCAATTCAATTGGTACTTTTATTTTGTTCTTGTTTGTTGTTGTAACGATCTTCATACATTTTTTCTTTGTTTGGCTTGGTTCTTATTTAGTTTGGTTCTTTGTGGTTGCCTTCTTAAGTGAAAAATTAGGGTTAGGGTTGATTGTGGTTGCTTTCTTAAGTGAAATATTAGGGCTTTAGTTTTCTAGGGTTTACATGAGGAGAGGTCGTATTTTTTACATGTAAGTTTTGCTTAATAGATCCGAATTGCTTAGTAGAAATGGCTCTCAGCCAAAAGTTAATAAAATGCCCAACGCCGATTTACTTAACTCATTTAGTCTTTTTTTTCTATGTTCACTGAATCAAGACTGAATTTTGATACATTTTTGAACATCTATAATTCTACAGCTTCGTGGGTTTGCTATAAATTGTTTACTTGGCTAATTTTTGCTTGTTTTAGTGATTGAAGATGAGTAATAAATTGTGAATATTCAATGGAATGGCGATGAAATTGCTCATTTAGTTGATACTGTCTTTTCATCTACAACTTATTCCGTGTTGTTTCCTGAATTCTGAAGGTAATATGGATTGATTTGCATCTTTAAAGCTTGATTCTTTTTAGGTAATTATGGCTTAAGTTGTTAGATTAATTCATAATTAATTAGGATCAATAAATTTGCAGGAATAGCTATGTTGAAGTTTAAAAAAATGGTGGAGGAAGATCCTTTTGATGCCCTTTATGATTGGACTGGTACAGATCATTGTTCATGGTTTGGAGTTTATTGATGTTATGGAAATTGAATGTTATTTTTCTGTAAGTTCCTCATTTTGATTCTTTATCAAGGTTGTGGAAAATTATCATCTTCTTTTTTGAGAACTCTTCGTTTTTTGATAGGAGTACAAGTCAATTTATGGTTAAATATTTCTTCAATTTTTACTGTATTAAACAAAGTGTCATATGATTTTTTGGGTACATTTTATTCATTCAAATTTTTTTGGGTGATCAACAAATGACTATGTAATGTGTCAGTGGAAATGGGTGCTTCAAAGCAGAAGTGGACTTCAGGAAAAGAAGATGGCCTTAAAGCTCAGGTTCTTAAACATCGGGCTGGGAAGTGGCAAACTATTCTTAAAGAACATGAGTTTAATCAGGTCTTGTAGTTGCGTTCGAATGTGGATCTCAAGGTATTAATTTGTCAAACGAGGATCTGTTTTACTGATTTTATTTTGGTAATTATATTGTTGACAATATCCCAACTGTTAATTTTATTGAATGAAGGTTGCATAAATGAGCTCTAATATATGAGGCCGGTAATAATGCATACCTTTTAGAGATAAAAAATCTTCTATCTTTCCATTTTTTTTGTGTAATGCTTTATATGTCGATTGAAGATGAATCTTACTTAGTTTTCGAGATAAAAAACTTCCTATATAGATTGTTTTTTCTTCTGCGAACCCTAATTTGCGTTTACTTGCTACATTGTGATTTTATTGATTTCATGTATTTTATTTGATTTTTCTTTTTTGTTTTATGGTTGAATTTCTTGCTTAATTTTATTCTTAATTTTGTTTTGATGTGAGGAATTCGAACACTGAAATAGTTTGGTCAAATGATTTGCCTATATAGTTTTATTTAACATCGAATAATCAAGTCCGATCATGTGATCATCATTGAGTTTTTGAATCTTTGGAGATTTGTTGATATGCTACAGTGATTATTCATTGTGGCTTTTTGAAATTCTTTATTCTTTGTTTACTCCTTTCACTTACTTTTTTGGGTTGTTATTGTAATTCGATTTTGGTATTTTTACAGCTCTAATTATTAGATTTGCAAACATGAAAATGTCAGTTCTTTTAGGGATTGTTGAAAATTGTTTGGGATTTAGGGAAGCATAAGTCAATTATTATATTTGTAGCTTGGTTTTTGATTAACAATGATCAGCGATAGATAGTTTATGTGAGCTAAAGACTTTGGGCATCATTGTTTGATGTTTCTGAAACCTGCACCAGCTCTCATTTGTGGCCTTGAAAAGTATAATTGAATATTTTCATTATAGTAGTTTTTTTTGTTGTTTATTAGTTTTAAAATGTTTGGTGGTTCATTCAAAACAGTAGTATGCTTGGTTTTTCCTTCAACATTAGTTTCTGACTTTTCTAGAATGGAGATTTCAATGTCGTGACGCTCGTAATGTATTGAATGGTACAAAAGTATCTTAACATCTGGTCCCCTAAAGACCCGCATCAAAAACATTTGACCCGTGACCCTCCCCAGAATCTGCATGACCTGTGACCTGCCTGTAATTAGCTTTGAACTAACTCTTGTACTACTCTCCATCTGACCTGACCAGATTTCCCTGTTTAGGAATTAATCTCAAACAATCTTAACTTAATCACAACCAAAGTTCATGAATGGTTTGATGACAAAGATTTTGAAATAGTTTTATTGTCTCATCCATTGAAGTCTATTTCTACATACCAAGCAGTGTCGAGTTTCAATGCTACAACAAATACTGCAGCAGCAGTCTGCTCTGAACAGTGGTGGCGTGCTGCTCAACCCACTCTATTCCCTTTCACCGATGCAGGTGTGGATGCTCCTAAACACAGATTGCCAAATCATCCAGCTAAAATGTCAGGATCTAAAGATGATCAATCGCTGTCAAACCCGGGGGATGATGATGAGAACAGCAAGGACTCTGAAACTACGGGCTCTACTTCCACCCCTCGTGGTACGGTGCTCTTGTTCTGGGCTTTTCATAGACTGTTAGTATAGTAACAGTTGCTCATTGATTGGGTAGTATGTTTTGTAATTTTTAAGAACTGTAGTTTAAGAGACTACATATGTTGAGAGTTCTCTACTTGAGAGTTGAGACTATATTTATTTGATGCATGCTTTTGGAGTCTTAAAATCAATGAACGAGAGGGTCATTGACAGGAAAATTGTGTTCAAGTTTCATTGGTGTAGTCTCATTTCAATTCTTTTTTTGGAGGGTGATTGCTGAAAACAGGGAATGATATGTTGGATCTGTACCTTTCGAACAAATATTTGTCTTTTCTTTGTTTTTGCATTAGTATATCACTACTATGTTTCACTGATCTTGCTATTGTTGGTTGTTGCTGCACTACTATGTTTCACTGATGAATGCTAATTGCTTTATAACATCTGTTTCTTTTAGGAGATTAGATACACAAGGATATTATGTATTAATATCACAAATTCTTTTATAATTTGATTTTACCTGTGAGTGTTGAAGTTATCATCAGCAAGTTAAGTATTTTTAGACTTGCATTGCTATATTAATTTCTAGGATCTAGACATTTAGATATGTTAACAAGTGACAATAGTAGTTATATTCTTCACCTGGGACGAATGATATTATACTTTTTATATTGGAGTTATTAGTTTAGTAATATTCCCTCCAATTCACCACCAAGTTTATTGTTTTTTAACATTACTCATATTTTACTCTTAATTTGTATTTTATTATTAATCTATAAGTTAAAACATACTTAAGTGGGATCTTGTTTGATTCGTATGCAAGGATTATTTTTATCAACTTTCCATAATTTTTATTTATGCACAATTAGAGATATTAACAATTAAATAAGTGTATTGGATAGAGTGCTAAAGCAAATGAGACTTTAGTGGCGACTTGAAGGGAGTACTTTTTTAGAGCACTCTCAATTTTCCTCACCATTCTCTCTGAACACTTTTTTTTCTTATTCACATCATTGGAAAATTTTAAAATAGAAAAGTTAGCACATCAATGAGAAATCAAAAAAATTTTCTCACCACTTCTTAAACAATAATTTATATAGAATTTTTATAAAAATAATTTTTGTAAGTATGTTATAATATAGCAAAATGGGTGTCTAATTATAAAGCATAAAATTTCTTGACCATTGATATATTTGTATATATTTTTTGATAAATGTATAAAATAAAAAAACTTATTTACAATAATAAAAAATGATATTAGGGCAAGTGTCAAACATATATTCATTAATGGTCTAATGAGGTAGCAGTGGGATTTCCTTCCTTTGGTACATTATAAAGCAAGTTCTGTTAAACCTAGATGACTAAAATTGGATTTATTGAACTGTTAAAAGTATAATTATTTTATTTAAATTATTTTTTATGTTTAATTGGATTTCTTATGGGAGCTTGTTCTTAAACATCCTAGCTAGACTTTATGGATAAATATATAAAATTTTGTACGTTTTTATGTTTTACTTTGATGCTACTACCTATTATTACATGTACATCTCCGGTCACTACATCATTCACATCATATACATTTTCAATAGTGTTCTAATATTTTCATTCATTATCTTGCTAATAGAAATGTAAAAAAAAAAGATTATGGAATTTAACAGTGTAACTTGGGGGACCGCGTGCGTAGCACGCGGCCCCACAACTAGTCCCTTTAAAACAACTTATAACAATTTTCTAGATGGCCATTTGGACATTCAATGTCTTGGCACCTTAAGCTCCTTTAGCTCCACTTTTGGTAATATTTTCATCATATTGCAATGAGACAACTACATATTAGATTTCTATAAACCAAAATATATAATATTTTTCATGCACCCTCTTATTATTTGATCATCAAATGACTTATAGATATCCTAACCATTCAATCAACAAAATGGTGATGTATGGCAAATTTTTCCATGATAACGAATAATGGAAGAACACAATGTTGGACCAAAGTCCAACGTTGGGCTTATATGTAAATATTTATATGTCACAATAATTAATAAAAATTGTCTTGATGTCCTATTTAAAGTGATCTAGTTAAAGTTAAAAGGTTTGAGCTGAAATGTATCAATAGGTTGTGCCGCCTTAAATGTGTAGAGACTCATTTTATGACTGCGTTCTATGATGGGTTGAATATCAGTCACATGCTATTATATATATAGCAGTTATGGTCCTTAGGTTATACATATTCCTTTTCTCCTAACATCCCATTATCAGAGAAAATAAAAGAGTGATAACATTAATGGTCAGCACTCGAGGGAATACGTGTTAATCTAGAAGATCCATACACTCTCATTTTCAAGATTATCTACCGTGCTATGGAATCAGGTATTCTTCAGCTTTATCTTTTCAATTTGTTTTTCTAATTCAACATAATCTATCCTGTTTGTTTGTAATGATATTCACCATTTATTTGTCCCTATCACACAAAAGAATACAAGTATTGAGAAATATAGTTATAAATTTTGTTAATGTAATGGACAAAAACAAGATAACAATATAACCATTTTAAGGGGTTATTCTCACCCAAATTGAGTTTAGAAATTGAACTAAATGTGTTACAGAATTTTCTATGTACGTGTTTTCCATTTCCTTCTTCCTAATCTATACTAAATTACTAATATGCTCTGCAACTAAAATCTTCAAAAAAAACAAAAAAAAGAAAATTAGTTCTACAACTAAATAACATAAAGATATCTAAGATACCCTTCTATCCCAAATCAAAGTCAACATCTATGCACCAACTAAGCATAAACTTTGCCCAAATATTTATATAAGTACACAAAATTATCACCGATACATATGAACATAGATATTAAGTGCAGCAGCCACTGATCAAGAAACTACAATAGGTGTGTTATATATGCTGCCTTTTTTCTATGTTGGGTTGGCCCTTTGGTTCGTCGCTATTCTGACTGCTACTATCTTGTTGGCGTTTTGATATGTGCTCATGTTGGTGCTAGTCTCCAGTGTGTTGATACGGGTGGTTTCCGCTTGTTGGCCATCCTGCTCAACTGATTTTCTATATTTCCGAAGATACAAAATTAGAAAAATAACGATCAACACTACAAACCCTAAAACACGAAAGGGGAAGAAATAAATATATAAATTGAAAAAAAGGGTGAAACAGGTTTCTTTGCATCCAGTTTCCAGCAATTAGGTGTAGGATGAACCTCAGAACCAACTAAAGTAACAAATCTTCAACTTAATAAATATCCAAAATAAATTGTGAAAGAAAAAATTCAAAAATAAACCTTGATTTTTCATTCAAAACTATACCAAATGATAATCCAAAAATAAACCTTGTAATAATTAACCCAAAATTATCAAAAGACATGGATGCAGTTACTTTGTCTTTGAAGTGTGATTTTGTTAGTATCAAACATAAAAATGTACCTTTTCCACACCAACTTCCATTCCTGTAATGCATTCACATTTATACAATTTCTCCACAAGGAAGAAATCTGTCATAATTAAAATAATCTGCCACTCAAAGAACTTTACTCAATACAACAGAAGAAAAAACAATGCCAAAGCCTTCATTTTAACCCTAAAATTTAGGGGTAGATTGAGACAATGAAAACATTATGAAAGAAATGGTAAATTTCTTCTCAACATCAACCCTAAAATTTAGGGGTAGATTAAATGTAAGTCAATCTCTCAGGAACAATTAAAGATCATCAAATTGACAATGCAACAATAATAATCAAGATTCCATGTCAAAGAAAAACACAAGCAATACACTAAGGCTTAAAAAGATGCACAATATTAACTTCAAAAATTGAAACTTACCTCAGAAGGATAATTAGGTTTGAAAATACATTAAAGTTGCGTTTAGGAACAACCATTTCATTTCAAATTGTATATTTCAATGATAAAATCATTAATTTAGAATTTGAGAATGACAAGGTTAGGGGGATCATTTTCAAATCCTCATCATTAACCATTTTTGTAACATTGTGAATTACAATTAGAATTAAATCAAAGCTTCACTCAGAAAAATCAAAACTAAACTGAGGGTAAAGCTTTTGCTATTTTGGGCTGTTATTTGGCTTAAACTCGGGTGTCGAAGAGAGGTATGGGGAAATGGCGTGGGAAAAGCAGCAAGCCGAAGAAAAGCAAAGCTACAACACTTAGCTAGCACTTTCCCTATCTTCAATGTGGTATATATGAACAGGAACTGCAGGATTCAATTATATCAAAAGTAAGCCAATAGAAAAAATATCATGCTCAACTAAATCACGAGAAAGAATAATAATTCAATTATATCACTGAAAATTAATATCAAAAACAAACTAAAAAGAATTGTACTCAAGAACTGCACAACATTCAACTGCGACTGTCCGTAGATGGAGCTGCTGCCACGGGTCTATGTTGCTGGTCCACTTAACGTTGTTGCTGGTGTAATTCGCAGTCTCTGAAGGAAGGTGCTGGAGCTACTAACAGCCTATAAAATCAAGCAAAACCATTTAAAGTAGAACAAAGAAAGATGGAAAAATACCCTAAAACACGAAAGGGGAAGAAATAAATATATAAATTGAAAAAAAGGGTGAAACAGGTTTCTTTGCATCCAGTTTCCAGCAATTAGGTGTAGGATGAACCTCAGAACCAACTAAAGTAACAAATCTTCAACTTAATAAATATCCAAAATAAATTGTGAAAGAAAAAATTCAAAAATAAACCTTGATTTTTCATTCAAAACTATACCAAATGATAATCCAAAAATAAACCTTGTAATAATTAACCCAAAATTATCAAAAGACATGGATGCAGTTACTTTGTCTTTGAAGTGTGATTTTGTTAGTATCAAACATAAAAATGTACCTTTTCCACACCAACTTCCATTCCTGTAATGCATTCACATTTATACAATTTCTCCACAAGGAAGAAATCTGTCATAATTAAAATAATCTGCCACTCAAAGAACTTTACTCAATACAACAGAAGAAAAAACAATGCCAAAGCCTTCATTTTAACCCTAAAATTTAGGGGTAGATTGAGACAATGAAAACATTATGAAAGAAATGGTAAATTTCTTCTCAACATCAACCCTAAAATTTAGGGGTAGATTAAATGTAAGTCAATCTCTCAGGAACAATTAAAGATCATCAAATTGACAATGCAACAATAATAATCAAGATTCCATGTCAAAGAAAAACACAAGCAATACACTAAGGCTTAAAAAGATGCACAATATTAACTTCAAAAATTGAAACTTACCTCAGAAGGATAATTAGGTTTGAAAATACATTAAAGTTGCGTTTAGGAACAACCATTTCATTTCAAATTGTATATTTCAATGATAAAATCATTAATTTAGAATTTGAGAATGACAAGGTTAGGGGGATCATTTTCAAATCCTCATCATTAACCATTTTTGTAACATTGTGAATTACAATTAGAATTAAATCAAAGCTTCACTCAGAAAAATCAAAACTAAACTGAGGGTAAAGCTTTTGCTATTTTGGGCTGTTATTTGGCTTAAACTCGGGTGTCGAAGAGAGGTATGGGGAAATGGCGTGGGAAAAGCAGCAAGCCGAAGAAAAGCAAAGCTACAACACTTAGCTAGCACTTTCCCTATCTTCAATGTGGTATATATGAACAGGAACTGCAGGATTCAATTATATCAAAAGTAAGCCAATAGAAAAAATATCATGCTCAACTAAATCACGAGAAAGAATAATAATTCAATTATATCACTGAAAATTAATATCAAAAACAAACTAAAAAGAATTGTACTCAAGAACTGCACAACATTCAACTGCGACTGTCCGTAGATGGAGCTGCTGCCACGGGTCTATGTTGCTGGTCCACTTAACGTTGTTGCTGGTGTAATTCGCAGTCTCTGAAGGAAGGTGCTGGAGCTACTAACAGCCTATAAAATCAAGCAAAACCATTTAAAGTAGAACAAAGAAAGATGGAAAAATTGACCGTGCATCAAGAAAAGGATAGGAGAACTGGAGAAGCGACATATCTACGCTCAACTAAAGCATAATCATTTGAATTCAAAGTGCAAAATCGGTGTTCTCAAGAAAAGGATAGGAGAACTGGAGAAGCGACATATCTACGCAGTCTCTGATTGGTGTTCTCACGGCAATTAAGAACAAAATAAACAAAACAAGAGCAAAATCGAGAACAAATTCAAATACAATGCCTATGCTCAACTAAAGCATAATCATGTGAATTCAAAGTGCAAAATCGGTGTTCTCAAGAAAAGGATAGGAGAACTGGAGAAGCGACATATCTACGCAGTCTCTGATCGGTGTTCTCACGACAATTAAGAACAAAATAAACAAAACAAGAGCAAAATCGAGAACAAATTCAAATACAATGCCTTATCACATAACTTCCACCTCCTCCTAATTGGAAGGAAAAATCAAAGAAATGAAGATCAAATGTCAAAGAAACAAAAACTGGGTCACAAAACAACAATCAAATGAATTTGAGAGGAGAGAAAAGAAAATGTCACAACAGTTAAGAACAAAATCAACATAATAATAGCAAAACCGACAGCAAAATTGACACAACACAAAATGAAGAACAAATTTGAGACAATAAACAAGAATTGTCAAAATACACCCATATGCAACAACTAAACCCTAAAAATTAACCACATTCATCAATCAACCATAATTAACTAACAACCAAAATTAGATATCTATTTAGAAACAAAAGTGGAAACGATAAAACAAAAGCAGATCGATCCATATGTAGGATTTTGTTTTGACTGTAGTTTCACCTTCTCCATTTTTAAAAGCAAATGAGACAAAAAATGAACATCTTAGCAACTAAAAAAATGAAAACAAAGAAAAAATAAAGAAATCATAACTACATACCCATTATCTTCCTTCTGCCAGCAACAACAATTAAGAAAAACATTAACCTTTTTTTAAAAGCAAAAACAAAAAATGAACATCTCAGCCAAGAAATGAATAATTTAACAAAGAAAAAAGAAAGAAATTATACCCTTTGATGTCAATAAGATCTGGATCAAAACCATTCTTGTTGCTTCAAATGCAACAGCAACCAATTGAAGAAAAAAAAACCATGTATGAAACTTAACTTCACCATATGCAGCAACTAAAAAAAATCAAGTAGTAAGGAGTGTAAGGTGTCCATTTAATCTGTCAATTGTAATAACATAAGCCCTGATTTTATCGGCAACATTAACTAAAGCCCAAAACCAAATGATAAAAAACTTACAGAAAAACGGTGGCCTGAAATTGATGATTCGCCTGAGTGGAAAAAATCAATGAAGAAGAGAGTGAGGAGAGGGAATCCGTGAAAAACAAAAAGGAAAGTAGGTGAAGTTTAGATGGAGTATAACAATTAGCAACAGGACGCCAAGAAGATGAAAGGAGGGAGTGAAACAGGTGACGTGGAAGAATCTCATGAAAAACAGGAACACGTGTCGGCTGTAGAACGTGTACTGTTCATTAGATTAAAAATGAACAGTAAAATTTCTTGCTCTCTTTTTATAGGTAACTAGTTGTGGGGCCGCGTGCTTCGCACGCGGTCCCCCAAGTTTTGCTCTTAAGTTTAATGATAATATTTAACAAATTTTAATTTTGAAAAATAGTTAAGGAAATAGTTATATTGAATATACCAATTTATTTTGCTATACAAATGTTGAATTTTTCAACACATTGAGTGAAAAGATGGCATAACTGTTTGTCACTTAGGTTTTATAAGTTTTATCACCATTAGTTTTCAGAGTTCCCAACTGGTTTCAACCTATTGAGATCTACTTTACAATCTCAAATGTAGATGTTCAGATGAAACACAAAGATGAAAGAACCGATGGAAATCATAATACGGAGAGCTTACCTAGACCAAAAGCCAAAGACTAAATGATAACATCAATGGTTTAAAAAATCTCAAAATTCAAGTATATTGTAAAGCCTTCAATAATTAAACCATAAAAGTATACTTGAAAGTTGGGAAAATAGCTTCACTTAAACATAAAAGAACTAAACACAAAAAAAATATTAAGCCTGAACAATAATCGAACAACTATTAACCACAAAGTGTATTCCATAAATGGCTATCAGTAAAGCTAAGAGAAAGTAGAACTGATCAGCTTCTCTAAAATCACCTACGAGAGCGTAAATTATCAAAATATAAGAAGTTATGATCTATTGTACATTGTAAAAACGAAATGCTAAGCTATACTAAATAACAAAAAAAAAAACGTTAAGCTATGATATTACACAGATCAATCAAAGAAAAATTCATTCGTATCATCACTCAAAATCATTAAAACAACACCCAAACAAAACACACAAGTAAAAACCCAAAAAAAGTGAAAGAAAGGAATAAAAACATATACCAAATACACAACAAGAAAGAGGAAAGAAAAAAGAACTTCCACTTTCCTGCTCACAAAATCAAATAGCAAAAGGCAATCAAATTAGTATAAATCTGGATAAATAAAAATTTAAACTTAAGGTGGAACATGTTCTAGCACTTGACCTTGCACCCGAAATAACAAGGATATTATATGTGAAGTGGTACCTTTTTTGTTACTTAGTTTGCTCAAGGCCTCAATTATATCAACAGAAAGTGATAAATTATGGCTATAAGCATTGCTTCGGAACTGAAATTAGTCATTTGACTTCCTCAGTGCACAAGCATTTCATATGTCGCTAAAAGAAACCATGAAAAACCAACAAGTTCATACCTATAAAAGACTATTCCCCGAGTTCTCTTCTCTACGTTTAGCCTACAATTACCGCTAAATTCTGTCAGGAAAAGATAACACTGATATAGACCACAAATATTGATCAGAAGCTCACATTGAAGCCATTAGAATAAATACCTGCCCTTCAGCAGTCATATAAAAATCACCAATGGATATTGTAGCAGATTTCCTAGAAGATTCTTATGGTATCAGTCAAACAAATATGCAAACTACATCAATTACTCAAAAGTTAATAATAGAGTAAATGTCATTCCATTAAATTATCAATGTATACTTGCCAGTAATTTTGAAAAGGTAGTTCAACGCATATACAAGTGTCGTTTTTTCACAACCTTGTGGTGCTCTAAATCCTATCTGCACAATATGGCTTTATTTCAAGCCATTGACACAGTAACTGTTTCAAAGGCAATGCTGTTCCATGAAGATTTTAAAAATGCATGTGTACATCAAAGCAAAGGATAATATACAACAAAGTTTCAAATAATAATATTATCCAACTCCTAAAGTCTACCAATTTTCAAAGTAAAATAAAAGCAAAAGGCAATATAACATTATAAAGTACAAAATAGATTACAGGGTATAGAAACAAATTTGAAATTCTGTATTTTACTTTTCTTCTTTGCCCATGGTAAATCTTGAACAGACCAAAGTAAGACGTTTAACAAAGACACTGCAGGCCCAGACGGTGGTGCAGAATCTCGAACAGACCAAAGTAAGATGTTTAATTAAGACATTAATTACCTACGCGAAAATTGATCCATCAAACAAGTAACATTTGAACTGAAATTTCAACACAAATAAAGTTATGAACAAAAGATGCATCATAAAAATGACTATGAAAAAACCAGAATTCACATGGCAAATGCTTAGGGAATGAAAAATTAGATCGCAAAGGGCATGATTAAAAGATTTTGTTTGGGATCTATTACTTTTATTTTTCAACTTTCAATTACAAGCTGTTTAAATTCTAATAAAAAATATTCATAGCAAAAACCAATAGATTGAACCTCAGTATAAGAGATGTCCTGATTCTGCAAGCCAATGCAGAGCAAAACTGATGCTTGTGCCAATGATATTGAGACTGGGATCCTCTTTTCTAGAACAATCTGATTTGGCACATAAGTATTAAACATACAATGCAGCAACATATTTCTAAAGGGACCATTTCAAAGCATGTCAATAAGTAAGTACATGATATACCAACTTTCAATATTAACACTATCACCGCCATTATAATCATCATCATCAAATCCACTAACATTATTGTTATCAACACTATTACTCAATAAACACTTTTTAAGTTCAAATTTTAGTTTAAAGTGAGTAATTAATCTTAATCATATTGTACAACATCCAGTTATAATGACATCTAATATATAACTGATAATCAGTAATACAAAGCACATTAATGCATACCCCCTTAATGATCCTAGGTAGAATCTCGATCCTAATAACCTTGTATATCACCATTTTCATTATTCATATACACATTTATATGTGGATTCTTTTTCATTACACCAATATTTTGAAATTTATGAACCACGAAACTTGATACATAATTGGTAATGGGAGTATTTTGAAATTTAGATGTTCAAAACAAACCACAAGTCTAATCATCAATACACACCTTTAGGAGAAGAATGAAGCATTCAAAGATAAACTAAAATGCATAGATACACTTGCTTGTATTGCTCAAGCATACTCGACATGTACCCAGTGCAAACGAATGTATATAAAAACTATGGAAAACTATTTTAACTTCCAAAAAAAGTGGCAAAAAAGGACTATTATAACCAAATTTCCCATAAACCATTATTGAACGAGGTGGCGATCATCACTGTCCAAAAGATCCAACATGGCAGATGTACAAGCCAACATCTAATGAGACTAAATTCAAAGATTGAAGTTAAAATGTAGCAAAAGGAAATGCATTTACCCTGACATTAGGTGGTCTTTCCCCTCTCTGCACCATGTCCATAATCTGAAATAGTTATAATAGATCAGCATCATAAAAATTGATATCTGCAACAAGCAAAAATGATGAGAAAAAAATATATAATCTCCATATAGGATTTTGGATGAGGCGGGTCAACTGATGCAGGTAGTGAAACAAACCTCACTGTAAGTAATTACAAAATCTATTACGAGCTTACTAATGAGCAATAAGAGTACCAGGTGGTCGACTTCATTCATCTCCAATCACAACTTCATTTATTACCTGTTGAGCAACCAAAAACAAAAGTCATCTAGTATAATAGTAGATTTGTGCTTTACCATGCCCTTACCAACATCATATTTGTGCTTTAGCATGCCCTTATCAACATCATACATGTTAACTTCTAGGCTTACAGTAAGTAGATAGTAATTAAGCTTCTTAAAAATAATACACATCTTACAAGTTAGTGACATTACAACCCATGATTAAATCTAAAATCTCAAATTCCCATCACATTATCTAAAAAGAAAAAAAGACAGCATAATACCAAATTAAGTACAAACAAATTATTAACAAAACACATCTAAATTTTAACAACCCAGAAATCAAATCTCAAACAAATGACACTAAATCCAAAAGAAAGATAGTAGTGAATCTGAAAAGGAGCATACCAAGCGACGAAGGAGGAAAGAAACGCATAACAAAATGAAAAACTATGAAAATTGGAAAAATGACCTAGAATTTGCAAAATCCAATAAATGAAAATAAAAAATATCTTGTTCAGATTGAGAGCAAAAAACGAATCTGGGTCCTCGTAGACACAAAATGAAGCTTCGCAAAATGAAATTCCAAAATAAAAACTGAGAACACAAAAAAACTGAGAATCAAGTTTGAAATGAAAACGAAAATGAAATTCCAAATTCAGATGAAAATGAAGATTAAACGAACCTCGAACAATGAAACAGAGGCGAGCGAAAACAAATGACAATAATAGTTATTCTCCAATGGAAAAGATGAGCAAACAAACAAAAAATTAACACAAATTTATATAGAAAATAAAAAAAATGACTTTAGAAACCCTAAATCTGACTTAGAATTGAAAAGAAAATGAACTAACTTTTGGAATCAAATAAACTCTTACCTCATTGTTTGATGCTTGATTTCTACAAAATGAGAGAGAAGAGAATAAGATTGCTAAAAGCAGTACAAAATGGCGACCCATTTGCAAATTTATCTAGAAAATCAAAACAAAAATGACTTTAGAAACCCTAAATCTGACTTAGAATTGAAAAGAATGAACTAACTTTTGGAATCAAATAAACTCTTACCTCATTGTTTGGTGCTTGATTTCTACAAAATGAGAGAGAAGAGAATAAGATGGCTAAAAGCAGTACAAAATGGCAATACATCTGCAGTAGAAAGTGGCGAAAAGATAAAAGCATTTAGAGGAGCAGGAAGAGGAAGAGGGTGAGGGAAGAGGAAGGAAAAGCTAAAGCATGAGGAAAGTGAAAAGAAGAGTAAAATCTGAGGGATAAAGTAAACAAACAGTGAAATCACTATTCATATAGAAAATGTGAATAGTAAGAAAGCTTTGCTCGCTTTTTATAGTTTATAGATAGATAATAGATATTAGTATAACAATTTTATTTAATGAAATATTTTGCATTTAAAAACAATAAAAATGGAACTCTCGTCTTAATCATTTGGTTTGGAGGGCATAGGAGAAAGGCTGCAAAGCACTATACGACACTCTCAGCAGCCCTACCCAATAAAAATTTCAGCTGTTATTTTTGGAAAGTGTAAAAATAGGTTGGCCCATTACACCCGTTTATGCCATAGACCGTCCATCGCAAGAATTTGTAAAAGTTAAAACACGCTAGGTTTAAAGCCCACTTCCATCAATAGTGAGACTTAGGCGCGATGAAAGAATGATTAGGAACGCCCAGAAAAGAAAACAAAGCTCTGGCGGCTAGAAACTCCTCCAATCTAATAGACTAACACAAAGTCACAAAATAGTTGGATTTATTTGTTTTATTGAAGGATGAATATTGTGTTTTATTGGACGAGAATGCATTGGCAATCCAATTTTATGCAGTTACCTTCCACCTATTAGCTCCTTTGATTTCCATCTAAATAGTTTAGAGCATTTTTAATTTTCCTCCTTTATCAAAACTTTAAAAAATACACTGTCTCCAACTCTAAAATGATATGCATTTCTTATTTAAAATAATAAATAATGTTCACTACCCATGGTCAAACAAAAACATCTTTATTATTAGTAACAAGTGTATACCAACAATTAATTGAAAACAACTTCGTTATGAAATGTACAACAATATTAGAATAAATGAATATCAAAGTTCCAATTTGTTTCATCAATTATAATAAACATATCAAAATCACAAATTCTTGTGAGAGACGGTGTCTTTAAGATACTATCTCTATTGGACCGACCAATTAAATATTTTATAAAATATTGTAAATAGGCATTAAGAATTATGTAAATAGATATTTAAGATATTGAAAGTAAACATTAAGGATACGGAAAATAAGCATTAAAAATATGGTAAATAGGCATTAATCTATCATGAGTTGGACTTATAATTTCTTAAAAAACGATCTCTCAAACGACTAGTTGTATCAAAATTTATCTTGCCTTGTCAAAAAATGGCTATCTCCAGAATTAGGTGTAGTGGGAAGTGGCAAAAGTAAGAAGGCTCAGATCTGCACCTCATCAACTTAATTTGTTGAGCATTTTTTTTTAATAAAATTTGTTGAGCATTTTAAGGTATGGAATTCTACCATTGGCGGCATAGCAACAATAACAAACTGAAAACCCTAAAGCCCAAACCTTGAATTCTCAATTCCCACATGCCAAACACAGAAAATTTGAAATGAATAAGAGTTTAAAACAAAAAAAGTAATGAAACAATACCCAAATCAAACTATTCCAAAAACTAAGTGTCTGTTAGCTTTGGGCACAGGTTTGGAGTTGTTCGCAGTTAATAACTGCGAACAGACGGAGAATTTTCAAAAAAAAGGCCAGGGTTGTTCGCAGTTACTAACTACGAACAGAGGTGTTTGCCTTTTTGACCTGTTCGCAGTTACTAACTGCAAACAGCCTTGTTGCCTATTTTGAACTTTCAAACTAGCCGTTGTATGATCCAACTAACCGTTATTTCAAATCCTCTATAAATACACCCTAAATCTTGATTCATCACATATTCTCAAAGCTATAATCCTTTTGCTTAGGTAAGTTTTCATTCATTTTATTATTCTTATTATTGATTTATGTTGATGTGTTTAACTTATATGTTTGTGTTAATGAAAGATTCATTGCCCATGGAAGAGAATTGTTATTGTGGTTATGAAGTCGAATTTGGTCGTGATTGGAGCGATACGTATGCCGGGTGTCAATACGTTGCTTGTCCACTATTTGAAGATGACATGACCTTAGGATGCACCTACCTTAGGTGGGTTGATCCGAAGGGCACCGAATGGCAAAGATCAGTCTTTGTTAGGCTTCATAAGAAGAATCAAGAGCTTAAAAAGGAGATAAATAACTTGAAAAGGGAAGCGAGTGATAGTAGTTCATTAACAAACTATGAATGATTGATCGTTATGAATGAATTCATGTAGAAATTTCGGCATCATTTTCTCTAATTATTAAATTGTTTTTGTTTCATATAGTTTCAATGTCAAAGCATTATAAGCTAAATCAAACTTAGATATCATTATAAGCTAAATAAAACTTACAACTAATAAATATACATATGTTTAAAACATACAAATAAATATATACATGTTTGAAACATTCGTAGTCAAATACACAATCAAATCACGATGACTCATCTGCCGTATCCAAATTGGGTCGTCTCTTATTTCTCCTACGGTAGTAAGACGCGCTTGGGCGTAGATTAGGTAGAGGAGGGGACTGATAATGGGATGACTGAGATGGCTGAGTTGGTTGAGATGGCCTTGCATCGTCAGCTCTGTAGGACAAGTCAATCTCCTCCAGATGATCTGCACGCGCAGGAGATTAAGAGCCCGCAGCAAGAATGAAGTGCTGGAACTGCGTGCCAAGGAGCACACCCTGCGCAATCTTTCGGACCGGCTCCTCATGAGTAGTCCGGATGACGGCAGCCACACCTTGTGCCTGGAAATGTAAATGAAGAATGAGTTAATGTAGTATTACAATATGAAATCGACAACTAAATAAACAAAATGTAAATGAAGACTTACAAACTGAGTCATCGTCGGCGTAGCAGGAGTGTACTGGGCTGCCTCAGTGACGCCACGTGGTGTCATCTATCGGCGCGTGATGGAGAGGAACTACTGCATATAATCAGGAGTGGTCGGTGTCCCGACAGAATGAATAGGCGCACCTTGGGCTAGAAAATCCAGTCGTCGATCCCAAAGGGCGATGTGGCGCCCGTGGATCTCCGCCCAGTTTGTTGTGGCCTGGTTCTTCCTGGAGATAAGGTGCAGCTAGAGCTCGGTGTCACACGGTGGAGGGATGTTCTGTACCAACCCATATTGGCGCAGAACATGCTCTGGTAGATGTATACGACAATGTCGAAGCATATGCGTGGTACAAAAGCCCTTCACGCACTCGACTGAATCCCCGAGTTATCAGGGACAACAGCGTAGGCCTCGGCCGGGTACGGATCCCATACAAACTACAACATATGTACATTATTGATTAAATAAACATCACATATTTGAAATAACTATATTGATTAGTTAAATGTTTATCTGATTCGGTCGCAGAAAGTCTAACTGATCCCGGTAGAATCCTAAGCCAGTGCCAGTATTTTGCGCGTTCAGCGCGCAAAATTCTATCGCGAACCGTAGGCGACATCTGGTGGGGGTTGCTGCGGAGGAGCAAACTCTTCACGACCAACTATTCTGTAAGGCTGGCCGATCAAAATGTGCTCCCACGCCCACAGCTGTAAATAAAAGTTATATCTCCTATAAATCACTAACATAACTTGTATTTACAGCTATGGGCGTGGGAGCACATTTTGATCGGCCAGCCTTACAGATCCGTTGGTCATGAAGAGTTTGCTACTCCGCAGCAACCCCCACCAGATGTCGCCTACGGTTCGCGGTGGAATTTTGCGCGCCGCACGCGCAAACATACTGGCACTGGCTTAGGATTCTACCGGGATCAGCTAGACCTTCTGCGACCGAATCAGGTAAACATTTAACTAATCAATATAGTTATTTCAAATATGTGATGTTTATTTAATCAATAATGTACATATGTTGTAGTTTGTATGGGATCCGTACCCGGCCGAGGCCTACGCTGTTGTCCCTGATAACTCGGAGATTCAGTCGAGTGCGTGAAGGGCTTTTGTACCACGCATATGCTTCGACATTGTCGAAATACATCTACCAGAGCATGTTCTGCGCCAATATGGGTTGGTACAGAACATCCCTCCACCGTGTGACACCGAGCTCCAGCTGCACCTTATCTCCAGGAAGAACCAGGCCACGACAAACTGGGCGGAGATCCACGGGCGCCACATCGCCCTTTGGGATCGACGACTGGATTTTATAGCCCAAGGTGCGCCTATTCATTCTGTCGGGACACCGACCACTCCTGATTATATGCAGTAGTTCCTCTCCATCACGCGCCGATAGATGACACCACGTGGCGTCACTGAGGCAGCCCAGTACACTCCTGCTACGCCGACGATGACTCAGTTTGTAAGTCTTCATTTACATTTTGTTTATTTAGTTGTCGATTTCATATTGTAATACTACATTAACTCATATTCTTCATTTACATTTCCAGGCACAAGGTGTGGCTGCCGTCATCCGGACTACTCATGAGGAGCCGGTCCGAAAGATTGCGCAGGGTGTGCTCCTTGGCACGCAGTTCCAGCACTTCATTCTTGCTGCGGGCTCATCATCTCCTGCGCGTGCAGATCATATGGAGGAGATTGACTTGTCCTACAGAGCTGACGATGCAAGGCCATCTCAACCAACTCAGCCATCTCAGTCATTCCATTATCAGTCCCCTCCTCTACCTAATCTACGCCCAAGCGCGTCTTACTATCGTAGGAGAAATAAGAGACGACCCAATTTGGATACGTCAGATGAGTCATCGTGATTTGATTGTGTATTTGACTACGAATGTTTCAAACATGTATATATTTATTTGTATGTTTTATACATATGTATATATATATTAGTTGTATGTTTTATTTAGCTTATAATGATATCTAAGTTTGATTTAGCTTATAATGCTTTGACATTGAAACTATATGAAACAAAAACAATTTAATAATTAGAGAAAATGATGCCGAAATTTCAACATGAATTTATTCATAACGATCAATCATACATAGTTTGTTAATGAACTACTATCACTCGCTTCCCTTTTCAAGTTATTTATCTCCTTTTTAAGCTCTTGATTCTCCTTATGAAGCCTAACAATGACTGTTCTTTGCCATTCGGTGCCCTCGGGATCAACCCACCTAAGGTAGGTGCATCCTAAGGTCATGTCATTTTCGAATAGAGGACAAGCAACGTATTGACGTCCGGCATACGTATCGCTCCAATCACGACCAATTCCGACTTCATAACCACAATAACAATTCTCTTCCATGGGCAATGAATCTTTCATTAACACAAACATATAAGTTAAACACATCAACATAAATCAATAATAAGAATAATAAAATGAATGAAAACTTACCTAAGCAAAAGGATTATAGCTTTGAGAATACGTGATGAATCAAGATTTAGGGTGTATTTATAGAGGATTTAAAATAACGGTTAGTTGGACCATACAACGACTAGTTTGAAAGTTCAGAATAGGCAACAGGGATGTTCGCAGTTAGTAACTGCGAACAGGTCAAAAAGTCAAACACCTCTGTTCGCAGTTAGTAACTGCGAACAGCCCTGGCCTTTTTTTTGAAAATCTCCGTCTGTTCGCAGTTACTAACTGCGAACAACTCCAAACCTATGCTCAAAGCTAACAGACTCTTAGTTTTTGGAATAGTTTGATTTGGGTATTGTTTCATTAATTTTTTTTGTTTTAAACTCTTATTCATTTCAAATTTTCCCAAACACACCACAATAGTTGCTGCCAAGCCAAATGGAACGAAGCCCAACACATAAAACGCTCTAAACAAGATTAATATGGAGGATTTGCATTCATCATAGCCTCTAATCAAAAGATTTATCCAAATTTTTGAGAGAGACCATCTCTAATTGTAAGTAGGCATTTAAGATATTGTGAGCAGGCATTAAGGATATAATAAGTAGGCATTAAAGATAATGTAAGTAGACATTAAGTTTATTGGGTTGTACTTGAGAGATGATCTCACAACAGACTTGCTAAAAGATCTATTCGCTAATCACCTTGCGAATCACAAATCGAAACAAAGCGAATAATGGTCAGTTTCAGGCTATTTTTCAACCATTTTGAGCGAATTGCGAATTCAAAAGGCAAATTAACTAGCGAATTATGCTTCCCTAATTTAGAGGCTTGTACAGAGGCTCAGATTCGCCTTTGATCAAGTATGAGAAAAGAAAGAATAGTATCATGGCGGCAAAGCAAGTAAAGCTCCTTCACTGCTGCCTAGCCAATGATAAAACTCCTCATCTTGTTTCTTATTTACCTGAGACACTACTACTTAAAGTAGAAAACTTTATCATCACAGCCTCAAAAATCCTAGAAAATGTCAGATACTCTCCAATTCTTAAACTAATGACATTTTTTATATGATATTCTCTTCTTTTGGAGTCTGAGCTTAGCAATGTGTTTGACAATCGGTAATAGATGGTGGAAATGACATAATTTGTAATGTCAATATTCATGATATCGCACCATTACCACCAAAAGCGTTTGTAGTTCAATGGATAGAGCATCTACATGTGGAGCAAAAGGTTTGTTGTTTGTAGTTCGACCTCTACTGGGCGTAGATATCAATTGAGAGTTTCTTGACCGCGCGCATATCTCATTACTCCCTTATTCAGGGAACGAGTATGATTTATCCGCATTTTTCAAGAAAAAATAAAACTTGTTGAAAGAGTAAAATTATAGTCCATAACCATAAATTTAGACATTCCTCATAAAATTACACTAACTTTTCATTATTATTTTGTAATGCCCATTACCAAACGGACCTAATTAGACCGACCTATTATATATTTTGTAAAATATTGTAAATAGGCATTAAAAATGATGTAAATAGACATTTAAGATATTAAAAGTAAGCATTAAGGATACGCAAAGTAAACATTAAGAATATGGTAAATAGGCATTAATCTATCATGAGTTGGACTTAAGATAGTTTCTTAAAAAAACGGTCTCTCAAACGACTAGCCGTATCAAAATTTATCTTGCCTTGTCAAAAAATGGAGTGTAGTGCAAGTGGCAAAAGTAAGAAGGCTCAGATCTGCAGCTCATCAACTTAATTTGTTGAGCATTTTTTTTTAATAAAATTTTTAAGCATTTTAAGGTATGGAATTCTACCATTGGCGGCATAGCAACAATAACAGACTGAAAACCCTAAACCTTAAACCCTATAGCCCAAACTCTCCATTCCCACATGCCAAACACACCACAATAGTTGCTGCCAAGCCAAATGGAACGAAGCCCAACTCATAAAACGCTCTAAACAAGATTAATATGGAGGATTTGCATTCATCATAGCCTCTAATCAAAAGATTTACACAAATTCTTGAGAGAGACCATCTCTAATTGTAAGTAGGCATCTAAGATATTGTGAGCAGGCATTAAGGATATAGTAAGTAGGCATTAAAGATAATGTAAATAGACATTAAGTTTAATGGATTGTACTTGAGAGACGATCTTTCAGCAGACTTGTTGAAAGATCTATTCGCTAATCACCTTGCGAATCACAAATCGAAACAATGCGAATTATGGTCGGTTTGAGGCTATTTTTCAACCATTTTGAGCGAATTGCGAATTCAAAAGGCAAATTAACTAGCGAATTTTGCTTGCCTAATTAAAAGGCTTGCTATAGAGGCTCAGATTCGCCTTTGATCAAGTATGAGAAAGAAAGAATAGTATCATGGCGGCAAAGCAAGTAAAGCTCCTTCACTGCTGCCTAGCCAATGATAAAACTCCTCATCTTGTTTCTCAATTACCTGAGACACTACTACTTAAAGTAGAAAATTTTATCATCACAGCCTCAAAAATCCTAGAAAATGTCAGATACTCTCCAATTCTTAAACTAATGACCTTTTTTATATATAAGTGACCTTTTTTATATAAGTTATTCTCTTCTTTTGGAGTCTGAGCTTAGCAATGTGTTTGACAATCGGTAATAGATGGTAGAAATGACATAATTTGTAATGTAAATATTCATGATATCGTATCATTACCACCAAAAGCGCTTGTGGCTCAATAGATGGAGCATTTGCATGTGGAGCAAAAGGTTTATAGTTCGACTCTTAATGGGCGCAGGTATCAATTGAGAATTTCTTGACCGCGCACATATCTCTTTACTCCCTTATTAAAGGGACGAATATGATTTATCTGCATCTTTCAAGAAAAAATAAAACCTCCACCCGAAACCTGGCTTTTGCGGGATACTGAGAGTGTCCTTTACCTTTTCTTTTTATCGTATCATTACAATGATAATGAAAACTTGATCACTAAAAAGTTATTTCTTTTCACAATTTTCCACTACTAATGATACCACATATTAAAATGGTAATGCATTTAATTTAAATGAAGATTATAAAGAAAATGAGATTGTTGAAAGAATATAACCATAACCATCACAAAATTACACCAACTTTTTATTATTATTTCCACCATTTAGTAACGATTTTCAAATGGACCGTAAATGCAATAACTATTAACCCAAGGTATCTACGCTTTCTAGGCCATTCATTCCATTAACAGCTCTTTTGGTTAATAGCACTAAATCGCAGTAATGGGAATAATTTATAGTGTAAAATTTCATCAAAAGTTTCATATCATTCTCATGGTAATAAAACTTTGACCACAAAAAAAAAAAAGTACTTCCTCCGTATTTAATTATTTGCAACTTTGGGGTCCTTCACGGACTCCTAGGCAAAACTTTTAGTAGTGTATTAAAATAGATTAATGAGGTTAATGGGGTGGGATTATAGTATTATAATATTAAAAAGTAAGAGAGAGTATTAAAAAGTATGAGAGAGAGTATTAAAAAGTAAGAGAGAGTATAAAAAAGTAAGAGAGAGATAATAAAAAAGTAATAAAAAACTTTCTATAAATGGAAAAAAAAAAAAGAAAGTTGCAAATAATAGAATACGCCATTTTTAGTAAAAGTTGCAAATAACCAAATACGGAGGAAGTATTTTTGTTTACAAATTTCCATTACCACATAATACCACCTCTACCGATGTCAATGCATTGGAATAAATTTTACGAAGAAAATGAGATGATTGAAGTTGGACAGCATGCCATCAAGGTGACCAAGAGATTTTTCAACAAAAATTACACTTGTTTTTCATTCTCATCACGTCCACTTATTACCACTAACCAAACGGGCCGTAAAAACCATATAATATTAAAATATGCAATTGTCCAACATATAACACAACACATACCACTATAAGCAAAAATGAGCATGCCTTAGATCAATTATGAGAAAAGAAAAGACAATACCATGGCGGCAAAGCAAGCAAGGCTCCGTAGACATTACTAATTGAAGTAGAAATTGTATCATCACAGCCTCAAAAACCCCACTGAAAGCCAAGTTCAAAAGACGAAAACAGAATATTAATAATACTCAAACTCTTCGTTTCATCATAAATAATGATACTAATTGAATTAATAAGATGTTAAAATTTCATTACCATTTCTTTCTGGCCTTCTTAAGAGGTCTGAGTTTAGCTAATTAAAGTTTAGTGCTTCACAGGCTACGTTAACATGTAAATATAGTATAGTCTGTATCTTTATTGTACAAAAATAAACATGCAAATGAAGAATTCATAAACGAACATGAGTAAGGTATCTCTTTACCCTGCAAATGCAAGGATTTATAAAATACTACCATAAGAAAATCATGTTCAACATGCAATAACTAAAATGCTAAGATTAATAATCTTAAGATCCATAAGCAATACATAACCATATCAAAATTACCTGTATCTAGGTTTTTGCTTTGAAAGAAGAGGCTCAGATCTGAATTTCATCAAAACAATTTGGTGAGCATTTCAAGGTGGAAAAGGTCTACCATGGCGGCAAAGCAAATCACTTAATCACCATAGCTAATTGCCAAAAACACCTCAAATCATCCAAATTGCTGCCAAGCCAAATGTTAAACACTAACCGACAGAAATGCTCCTAAAACCAAATTGAAATCGACTACTTTTCGACATTTCAACTCATCACAGCCTCGCTTTTTTAAGGGTGTAAAGGTTGGAATGGAAGGGAAAAAAAAGAGAAAGAAAAAGAGGAATAGAAACAGGAGGATCGTTTTACAGATGCATACAGAAATCAGCGGCAAAGGAAAAGGGGCAAAACGATCCATGGAAACTCCCACAGCCTCTTCCTGCCTCATTCTTAAAACTTATGCCAACTTTGTTTCTTAGAACCCTAGTTGCCTTTAATTATATATACCAGTTATTTGATGGAGAAATGCCCATTTTGTCCCGGGACCCAGATTTATATTTTGATCCCTCTGATTTCACCGTTCCATAATGTTAAATTTTCAACTTTAACTAATTTAAAAATAATGGTGGATATTCAAAAAAAATAATGGTGGAATTTGATCTAAATTTAAATTTAGAAATTTTTGATTTGCCAAGTAGTAAATTTGAGTCAATTTCAAAATTTTAAATGAAATTATCTTTTCCAAACATAGCATTAACGATTTTATAATTTTTTCTTATTATTAAATTTATTCGAAAACTATGCAATTATTTATTTTTGTTTTCATAAAAGATATTATATTGAATAAAGTCTAATATTGCCTTTAAAGCTACGATAAAAAATATTAGAATCAAATGTATTCAATTGGGTTTCGAGTTAATTTTAAATCGGATCAAAATTTAACTAGCCTAATTGGTGATATTTATACAATTTTGAAAATGTTGCAACTCTAGCTCCCTCTGATTCTTCAGTAATGTGTGTGGACATGGTGGTTCATATACTAAAGCCTGCATTTCAAACGTGTTAAGAAATATACAAAGACAAACTCATAATACTTGTATTTTGCTAATTGGATCTATCCCTTGAGAAAAGGTATTAGCTAAACCATTCCATGCTGAGACAGCTAATTGATGTTGAGAACTATGGTATGTAAATATTAAGTTAGCCGCATAATTTAATTCATGTAGTTATCATAGATAACAAATACATGTTTATAGAACAGTTAAGAACCTATGATATGTGATGTAGATTTCAGTTAGAGTTGGACCTCTTGCATTCTTCACAGCTCCAACAAAAAGAACAATACCAAGCACATCTATGTTAAGTAACCGTGTGTTCGATTAGTCATGTGCCTTTCAGTTTAGATAAACATTGCACAAGAGGTATTGGGAGTACTTACTAAATTTTTCACGAGCCTTTGCACTTTTGGGGATTGCTTGGTAGCAGTGTACATTAGCTCAACATTACACTTTTGAGAAGAAACTAGCTCAATCACATTGAAGCTAAGTTCACATTTATCCGCCCTTCTTTGATATTTGACATCAATGCGCTTTAGAGTTGCATTTGTGATAGTATATAATATATTCTCCGTTCAACAGAATAAGTTTACCGTATGCAATGATATCATCTTCAAAAAGAGTCGCTTGCATCACACCACCTTATCAAATCAATGAATAGATTACATTCTCAGTATTAGATAGTATATAAGCTAGATGTTTCTACGTCGATGTTGTATAAATAACTTACTGCAGCATCTTGAAGGAAAAGTCTTTGGTATTTCTTTTTCTCTGGTGATTGGAAAGGACGAGACTTCTCGATAACTTTCACTTGTATTTTGTTTGTCATTGATCTTTTGCGAGATAAATCAGGTGCAGATGATTGTCTCGTCATAACTCTTATAATTCAGATAGCATAGCACTCTACTTAGCATATACAAACTTTTAATAACAACAAAACGCAAAGGTCCAACTTGAAGCTGCACCAAGCATCTAAGGACAACAAATATACTTAAACTGATAATCTTTTCAAGATACACTATAAATTTGTCTATAAATATCATATAAACATTCATATGATCACATGATAAAGTTATATGCTTGTAAATAAATTAGCTTTAGTAGAAAAAAAAAACTAACCAATAAAAGATCAATTCAACTGTTAAAAACCAAGGGTGTGAGTCCGTTTTTCTGCTCTGACTGATGATGATGAACTATGAACTTTTTGATATGGAAAATATTACTAGGTTTGCTGTTTTATAGATAAATTAAGTATAGTAATATCATTTTACCTTGCCTTAAAATAAATATGGTAGTAAGTAAGTCATAAAGGTAGATGTAAAATTCAGTTTCTATCATTTTTACCCACCAAGCAATGTACTTTATTTGGGTTTGCTTTTTTATAGAGTTATTAATAAAAAAAAATAAGATTAATGGAATAGAGAAGTTTGAAACTAAAGTGACAAATTTCAAGTACTTAAACATCGCAGCACCTGAATACCCAATCTATGCATGAGATTGTGTTAAGTAGGGATGGTCATGGGGCGGGTCTGGAGCGGGTCCAGCCAGACTCGGACCTAAACCCATATATTTTTAATGGATTCAGACCCAAAATCAAACCCGCACCCTAAGGGTCTCAAGTTTTTGGACCCATACCCAGACCCTTCGGGTCTGAAGTGTCTAGGCCCTAGGGTCTTTAATGGATCCAAGAAGGGTCACATGACTTTTAAATTTTGATATTGTCATTTCCTGTGGTTTAGAGCACAAATCATATTGTTATTTCAATTAAGCAAAAACTGCTATCATTTTTTGACATTGAACAACATGAGACTTCAATTAAGCAATATACTATTAAGCATTGTTCAACATTTTGAGAAAATTAATAGCAACAAATTTTATGGTTTTTTAAACATCTAAGATTAATACAATCGAATTTATCTACTCTCCATTTGATTTCAATACAATGGGTTGAACTGAGGGAGAATGACAAAAAGGGTGGATTCGATTCGATTTCAACAGAGTCTTGGACACATGACCATCTCTAGTGTTAAGTAAAATTTTTTTCCTATATTGGAAAAAGGAATTATCTAAAATTGCTGAATAAGGTATGTATTAAACAGATGTTTATTTATAGATATAGTTTGTAAAACGTGATCATTAGTGAATATTTAAGCACAAAGTAGGATATGGAACAAAAGAATTGCAATAAAACAAAGATTAGTGAATATTTAAGCACAAAGTAGGATATAGAACAAAAGAATTCCAATAGAACAAAGATTGTTATATAGTGGCTAGAGGACAACTATATATATATATATATATATATATATATATATATATATATATATATATATATATATATATATATATATATATATATATATATATATATATATATATATATATATATATATATATATATATATATATATATATATATATATATATATATATATATATATATATATATATATATATATATATATATATATATATATAAAAGTAAAATAGTTTTGAGTCACTCCTAAAAACTAAATAAGTATTCTAACTGTTGAGGTTAGGTGTGACTTTGAGTCCACCATTTTGAAGGTTGATGATGTTTGATGATATAGAGGATATGTATGTATGTGTTTGATGATGATAAAGAGGCTCAAGCATAGTTCATGCCAAGGCAACAACTTTATATGCATTTAGACAGTTGCTGATGCATTGTTCGACCAAGGGGAAGCCAGCTCGAGTTGAGCACTAAGGCTCGATTGTTCCAGAAAGTTGCTAGATTGTTTGCTCGACTTGGGAAGAAGCTGCTCGACCCCCCTGTCTCTGCTCGACAGGTCGAGCGGGAAGGCTACGGCCTGCTGTCCTCTTTCGCGATAATCTCTATGGGTGTTATATATTTTGTATTGGGCCCACTCCCAATCATTAACCTAGATGCACACATGAATAAATACACCTCTCCTCACTCATTTCTAGGTAGATTCTTAACCCTAAGTCAAACACAAACCCTTCTCTTCTCTCTTTTCTTCTTCTCCAAGTTTATTCTCGATTGTAAGAGTTCATTGAACTCCATTGTTATTTTCACATAATACAAGCAAACTAACCACCACAAGGAGGACGTAGCCCACATTGAGTGAACCTCGTAAATCATTGTGTCATTTTATTTATTGCTTTCTATTGTGTTTCATTGCTTGTTTGAAGTGTTTGTTTACTATTTGCATAGATCACCCTTACCAAAGGTCTTGGGTGCTTCCTAAGGATAAAGTTAGAGACTTTAGGCCTTAGAGTGTTAGTTATTTCACTAGCTATGTAACAAAAACACCCAATCTCAAAGTTCAAGAATATGGTAAACGTCCTAATTCCTAAACATGTATTGTCACTCCTTAATACTCCCTCCGTTCTCTAATGTTCTTCACATTTGGAATATTCCACCTTAAGGAGAGAGAAATTTGAATAATGTTTTCGAGACCTATTTAGAAGATAAAATATATTCATGTGAGAGATCTCGTTAGATTCGTCTTAATGTATACTTTTTTATTATGTATTTTTTATAATTTTTTTTTATCATGTGTACTAAGAGATATTTAGGCTTAGAATTTGTTTTGAAAACTGTACAAAAAGTAAACGGAAAGAACAAAAAAGAATGGAGGGAGTATAAGAATAAGCCACTCGTAGAAATAAAAATAAGTACACAAATTAGGTTACAAAGATCACTCAATCCCAAAATCTAAGAAGCATGCCAAACATGTATTGTCACTCCTAAAAATAAGAATTAGTACATTAATATGTCACAAAAATCAGCCAATCATAAAGTCTTAAGCTATGGTTAGAAATACAAACAAACAAATACAATATCACCTACTTTCCAAAAAATAATAACAAAAGATATTATTAGTACAAATATCAATACATTTAGTCATTTACATCAAATAATAAGAGGCCAAATATATAGGTGGAAACACAAAAACACAAGTCCAACATCACCTACCTCACAAGACACAACAATGAAATACTTCCTCTGGTTTAAATAGTTGCTACAGATAGTGACATTTCTCCTCACAAAATGTCACTATCTGTAGCAATTAATAAAATCCAGAGGAAGTACAATACATTAACAATTTAACGATCATTAGGTAAGCATTTGGTAATACAACGCATTAACAATTTAATAGCCATTAGATAAGCATGGAATTCTAATAAACAAAATAATTATAATTATAGACAATCAAGGGAAAAAAGGCCTAAATTATAACCAAGAATATCAATACAAGACATTAACAATCTAACGATCATTAGGTAAGCATAGAATTCTGATAAACAAAATAATTATATTTATATACAACCAAAGAAAAAAAGGACTAATATGAAATAACCAAGAAAATCAAATCAAAGTTACTAATTAAATAAAGAAAGAAAACGAAGGAAATAAAAGACAAAAATATAAAACCCCTAATCATGTTACTACATACATAAGCTAAATCACATAAGCACCTATCACAATACAAATAGAAATTGAGATATACACACAACTAGCACCCCATGGAAATATACCTACTAAAACAAGTTCAAAATGCTTCGTTCAAAAAAAAAAAAATCAAAATGCTTACTAACAATTATAGCAAGTGTTTAAGTGTTTTTTGAAATATATGCGCATAGTAAGGGTATGTTTGGCCTACCTTTTGGAAATCAACTTTTGTTTTCTAAAGTAATTCTGTAGAAACTGTTTCTAGAGAAACACTTTTTAGAAACAGATTTGTTTGACCTTATATTTTTAAAAAGAGTTTTTGGGAAACAAATACATTTGTGTGTTTGGCTTTTTTTTTCTTCTTATGTTTATTTAATGTTAGTGTTGTTATATGATGGAAAAACATATAACATACACTAAAAAATAGTGGAGTCACAAAGCATCAATTTTAAGATAAACACCCAAAAACATATAGCATACACTAAAAAATAATCATTATAATGTTAGAAAAAAATTTTTAAATACACTAAATTAAGTAATTGAAAATAAAAATAAAGCCCAAATTTGACAATTTACTATATAGAAAAACATATTTAAATATGTTAATAAATTTGACAATTTGACAATTGGATCGCATAATATTCAAATAAAAAATAGTTGGGATGTTGGTTGTGATAACAAATGAATTACACAATGAAGTAAAAATTTTTGAATTCTGGAGGAAAATATGAAAAAAGAAAAATACAATTAATAAAAAAATTTCATAGTTAATTGGAGAAAATATAGGAATTTTTTTAACATAAAATGAGAAAAGTATGAAGCTCTATGAGAAGTTAGGAGCAGAAGTTACAATTTGTAGCTTCTCCTCTTGACCCTTGTAGAAGCTGTTTTTAGCTTTATTCAAAACTGTTTCAACTTATCAGAAACACAGTGTTTGGCCTAGTTTTAGCTTTTCTGTTGCAGAAGTTGTTTTATAAGCTTGGCCAAACACTACCTAAGTATTTTGTAAATCAATTCTTCTTGTATGAAATCGTCTCATGGTGATACAATTTCAAAATAAGAAACCTATAAAGTACAAGTTTTGTTGAACATTTAGTGTATAATAACATAATAATCCTGAATATTATAATCGTCAAGTACTACTAAGGTAGTGGGACAATTCGTAATCATTTTACTAAGTCCGTATACATCGCTAAAGCTACTAAAAGTAGTGGGACAAAGCGTATTAATATACGAGGTCCAAAAGGCATTTAAGTTATTTCTTAACAAAAAAAAAGGGGGACCTAGGCAGTGGCTAAAAGCCGACTCGGCGATCCCCCTTGTGTAGCCACAGCCGAGTCGGCTTTTGGCTACTGGAAAATGAGGATTTGGTCAGGAGGCAAAAGCCGACTCGGCGATGGGTCCTATGAAGGGACCGCCGACTCGGCGATCTGGGTCTGAATAAGACCGTTGCTTTTCTTCCCGTTTTCTTTGTGATTAATGCTTTGGATTCTTCTTAATACTCTTGATTATCAGAGTAATTAGGTAGTATTAAGGTGCATTATTCTCTAGAATAATGGCATTAAGATTAATGGTCATGAATTTGGTCATTATGATGATAATTATGAGCATAGGCTCCTCTTATACTCTTTGAGTATAAATAGGTGCAAAGTGCCTTTGGGTGACGAATTCTTTGCACCAAAAAATTTTGATTTCATCATATCTTTTCTCTCATTTGTGTTTGCTTGATCAAGAGAGTAATTAACTCTTGTTCTAGTTTTTTACATTGCTCATAATTTCCTAAACACATTGCTATTAAGTTATATACCCTAAGTACTAAGGGTATATTGGAGTTGTTTGTATCTCATTGTGAATTTCCACTCTTAAACCCAAGTACCTTTGTGGGGGAAATATCACAAAAGGAAAGTGAGCACACGCCTACAACTTGTATCAAGTTTCCGGGTAACAGTTGTTGTTACAAACTAATCTTCATATTTTCTTAGCATTGTAATAGTTGTTGTAATTTCGTTTTGTCATCAACAAAGGGGTTTAATACAAATTCCCGATTGTAATTTGTATTGCATTATATACTTTTCGTAATAAGTTTTTATTATTAAGCTAATTAACCTAAATATGAACTATGTCTCATGATACAATCGTTTCATATAATAATTTGTGTTTGCAAATTGGATAAAGTTTGGATTTCATCTCTAAAAAAGACCGTCTTTCGTAATGTTGTTTACTTTTTTTCCCTCTCTAAATATTTAAAGTTTAAACCTAACATATTAGTATCAAAGTCCAACTAAAAATATAGTAAACGGCGATGACTCTGAAATTCTCCCCCATTTTTACACCTCCATCTTTCTCCAAAACAATTCTTCACAATTCATTGAAGTTACCAACTTATAGGGTTTTATCTCTTCATTTTCTGTCTCCCGTGATGTCAGTTTCTTCTCAAGCTCTTCCTCCTACTGTCCATACTGTCACCATTCCTTTTTCTGACATCCAAGTAATTTTTTTGTTATTATTCACTGGTATTATTTTCGTTAATTTTAAATTGACAAATTTGTTTTGTAATTTTTTATATTTTTTTATTTTTATATAGGACAAAAGCGCGGATTTGTCAGCCATGATTGAAGAAGGTTTTGGACCTAACGGACTTGGAATTATCTCAATATCCAGTGTAAATTTTCATTACTTTACTGGCTTGTTTTACAAGTATCTATTAGTTGATCACTTAATTTATTATTTGTTCAATTTGCATTATGTTTTGGAAGAATGGTTTCCGATCATGCAAATCCCCTGATGTTGATAAAGTAGATTGAATTGTTCTTCTGACTGATTAGGAATGAAGTGAACTTTTCGAATTGTTTTAATTTACAATGGAATGAACTCATTAAGGTTGAAGAAAATTAATTTTGATATGAACTCAACTAAACTTATCAGACCTTTTTAGGGGTGAAATTTCGGAAGTGATGGGTAAAACTTATTGAAATCTAAAGTGATTTGGTGTGTAGACTGTACTGTGTACTAATTAAAATGAACTCATTAAAGTTGAAGAAAATTAATTTTGATATGAACTCAACTAAACTTATCAGACCTTTTCAGGGGTGAAATTTTGGAAGTTATGGGTAAAACTTATTAAAATCTAAAGTGATTTGGTGTGTAGACTGTACTACTAATTAAAATTGAATAAGTAATTGAATCAATAGAACTTTTTAGATTAAGAATTGTTTTGATTTAAGCGAAGTTAAATTGAGCTTATTAAACTTGAAAACAAGTCAAATGAGTCAAGAACGGCTTTTTTTCCGAACATAATAGCAATGAACGAGACTGGATCATATTGAACTGAACTTATTAGAATTAAGTTGGGCTTCTTAGAACTTATTTTGTATTGAAAGTGCATAGGTGGAGGGGGTGGACACTCTTGATTTGAATAGAACATAAAATTAACTATGCAGAACATACAATTAATCTCTTCATGGTCATTGCTCAAATGAAATAACAAACTGAATTTGAATTTTTTATTTCGCTCACATATAATTTGAATGTTGGTATTTATAGCGTTTGAAAAGAACTTTTCTCAAATTAGTTTGAATTTTACTTGACTTTTTTGTATGAATTCCTTTTGCTTACTATCAAAGTAGTCAGTTAAAGTGGGGGAACTATACTTGTTATAGTAGATGCAATGTGATGCACATTTAAATGGAACTTTCATAATAAACTTATTTGTGTGCATATTTCTGTTCCTTAATTTGACCATTTACCAAACAGTCGTCAATTTAATTATATATATAAAATTTTACTCAAAAAAAGAATGCTTCCAAAAGTTTGACATAGGATGACTGGACAATTGATACAAGAAAAAATAGCAAGTAGTAATTGATACCAAGATACCAATCATCATGAAAAATGGGGGACTGAAAGATCTTTAAGTTTAAAATGTTAGAATAGAGGGATCCATGCTACCTACCACACTGTTGTGTAGCCAATCCTTGTTGTAAAGCCTTTTGGTGTATAAATGGGGAACACAAGTATCTTTCTAGAGGTTGAGGCTTAGGGTTCACTGTGTGTGATTTGTTTATGAAGTTCTATATCTTTTCGTTTCATGCATTATCATAGTGTAATTCACATTTTAGGTTTCAATCATCTACATATGAGTTTCTATGGATATTGGAGAAAATAACTAACTTTTTGTACTTACTAATCTCATTTTTTATGTGTGTTTTCATAGGTTCCTGGTTTTTCTTCACTACGTCAGTCTCTTCTGCGTCTTTCACCAAAGTAAGCATTTTAGAATGAGTCTTAATGTATATGATGTATAAGCACGAATGATATTTTGATAGCTCGAGCCTCACAACTTTTATGATCATGATGTGCATTTTCGTATTATTTTAGATTAGCCAAACTTCCGGAGGAAGAGAAGAAAGTACTTGAAGATCCCGATAGCAGGTTAATTACCTAACAAGTCCATGTGCTGATCACCTCACCTACTTCTTCCATAATAGGTTCTTGGTATTTTTATTGATTGGTTTGAAATGTCTACAATTTTCCCTTTTATGTTTACCGACTTCTTCCCAACCAATATATATAAAAGGGGTAAAGGCATGCTTAGTATTAGGGTAATCATTTTGTTTTTTACCCTACATTTGTTTAGGGATGTATTTTATTATTGGTTTCTAAATATTTATTTTTTGTACTTATTTATTCTGAAGGAATCAATGGATTTGTTATTTTGGATAAAGGCCTTAAAATAAACACCTTTTCTTTTAGAGGTAAGGAAGCACCACGACAATCCTTTCTTCCTCCATTATCTCACCCTGGGAGAAGAGAGGGTGTATTAGGTATTGTTCATGCTTTCAGATTTGTCATTCTGATAATGTGAATGTGTATTAGGTATTGTTCATGCTACCAAATATATACAACACAATAGTTGATTACTAATAGATTGTGAATCAGAACAAAGAACAAACAATACCGTTATCTAAACACATAAATCCATATCAATAATATTTCTAACTGGCCTTATGTAATGATACACTTAAGTGTTATTTACATCCCTATTTCCCTTATGAGATTGATGGTTTGGGACCTATTTTAAAGTGTATTACTAATTTGTGGCATAACCTATGAAGGTCTATTTTGGTTGACCCTTTTGAGGATGGCTATTGTTCTCATTAATCAAATGTTAGTATGGCCTTTCACTTTTTTGTTAGAACTTCCACGTGCTTTTAGTGTTTTAACTTTATGGTTCTTGGACTGAAACTTTCAGGTACAACTATGGCTGGAGTCATGGGAAAGAGAAGCTTGAATCTGGGAAGCTTGGCAAGTTATTACATTCTGTTTTCTTTTGAATTGCACGTCATATTTTTTCCTTGGATAAGGATAAAAACTTATTGGAAGCTCTTAAAAAGCAAAATAATGCTAACTTTTATTATAAATAGAGATGCACAAATATTTTTTGGAGGCCAAGTTATTGTTGAGTCAAGACACAATTTTTTAAGTAAGAGTTGAAGTAGAAATAGATAATCAATTACTAAAAATTAAGCATAGAGGGTCAAATTTAGTAATGACAAATATAATTTGTTAAAAAACGAAGGACTGATGAAAGACATGTCTCTTTTGCATCAAAATGCCTAAAATCAATGGATCTTACTACCGTCAAGGAATAGATGGTTAGTAAAAAAATGAAAAGAAAAACTAATTGTACGACAACTGGCTTTTGAAATGAATTCTTTTTCAAAAAAATTAAAGCTAATTTCCACTAGTTGGTAGGCTGATTGTTTGTTAAAGGGTGAGAAATCATCATCATCATACCCAGTGTATTCCGCTTGTGGAAACTATTATCAAGGTCTAGAGAGGGATGAAAGATGGTTAAATTATACCCATAATGGAGGATGTGGCCTAAGTGTCAATGGAAAATGTACCTCGCTAAAGAAGAGAAAAATTTATGAGATACTGTAAAGTCATGTCACTTTTATAATATTAGGTATTAACATTGTAAAATGGTAATGATAGCTTTTTTTTGTACGAGCCTATGGTTTCTTTGCAAGATTTTTTTTTTTAATTTTAAAACAATATCCTACCATTTTTCATGCCCACATGGAATTTAGTAAGTGAGGATTTACTACGCAGTTCATTCGAGTTATAGAGAAAATATCTTTCCCATGTTGTTATTCAACAATCGGTTTATGGTTTTAAATTATCTTTTTCTAATGCAGATATGTTAAAAGGCTCCTTTTATGCAAATCCTATATTAGATGAACCGACAACAGATCAAAATCTTATTAAAAGGTAAGTGGTTTGGATTTGTTTTATGGAATATTCTTCTTCAGCATCAAACCCCCTTATTTCGCCTAGGCGGGAGCCACATTAGCGGCATTTAGCGTAGTGGGTAAAAGATGAAAATAATAAGATATCTAGATAATATGGATGATCTAAATATTTATGGTAGTTTTTTTTGGATTAGTTTGACTAGGATTTGAAGTAGTTGAAATTAAGCTAATTCTTGAACTGTTGTTTTTACATGATGTGGCAGAAGATATTATAAAGATGAATTTATGTGGGGTCTAAATTCCATGTTTACATTTGACAAATGTTCTATGTAGCTCTATGGAATGGCTACAAGCTAAAAGTAGAAAATTAAACTCGATTTTGAACAAGATTACCTAAAGTTTGATAGTCATTGTTGTGACTTACAAGATAGTACCATTTAACTTTTTTAAAAACTCATATCAACCATGTAGCAAAGTTCAAAACAGAAGGGCTGTATTAGAATTAAATCTTGGGATGGTTATGGGTTGGGTCTGAGTCGGGTCCAACCACACCCCAACCCATTAATTTTTAGTGGACCCATACCAGAACCTTAGGGTCTAAAAAGTTTTGGACCCAGACCCAAACCCAGGCTGCTAGATCTGATGGCCGATGGTTTTAGTTTTTAAACGGTCTTAAATGGGTCTTGATTTAATTATTTATACTTAACTTTTTACATTTCAAAGTTTTCATTAATAGATTCTATAGGCTATATATAAGTCTGTCCAAATGAATATTGAAACAAGTTTAGAACCAATTTAAATTGATTTTTGGTTGTGTAATAAGTAGGGTCTAGAGTGGGTCTAGAAAAAGAGTTTACGTCTGAAGACCTTAGACCCATTCCTAAACCCAGAGCCATTTATTTTTTTGGACCTGGATCTGCTGGCTTCTCAAAAATTTATACCTGACACCTGAAAAAAGGAGTAGATTTGAGGAGAGAATTGGACCCGTGGCCATCCCTAAATGTATTTTTTCCTATTTTCATTCATGAAGATAAAAATAGGATAATAATATAACATGGTTAATAAATGTTTCATGGTGTCTCGTTATTACCTAGCATGAAACTTATGACTATTAATGATATCTTCTACAATCTGAAATTTAATGTTGTAGAGTTAAGGATTTGAATCTATAATTTTATGGATTAGAGAGCTTATATTGGTTATTGTCATAAGAATAGTACATATTCACCTCACTAAACCTTGATTATTGTAGGATCCATATGGTTGGTTAATGTGGTTGAAAATTGAAGTGCTGAACTGGAAGCCCACACGAATGTATTTGTATACTTGAAATCAATTGCATGAAATGGGTGTGTCCTGGTAGGATGATTGACACATCACACACCATAAATCATTTATGTAGTCTCCCATTCCTTCATAGGTCCTTAGAAATGTCGCCCTATATGTTACAGATTATCATGTCATACACTCTTTTTTGCAACATTTTCTGAGTGCTCGCATATGTGTATAGCTGTGCATCTATAATCGTGACATTGTAATATCTAACCCCTTCTCTAATCTCTACTTATCAGAATAGGACGAATAATCTCTTTGTGCCCTACATTTGTTTCTTTGACATTTGGATTTTTCTATGTTGTATATTTTTGGTGTCAATCTTAATCTTTTAGGGCGTTAGTAATTGAACAATGAAGAGCAAGAGTCTTAATGATCAATAATGAGTATACATCCTTATCATTGATTTATTTTTTCCATCAGTGTCATTTAAATCATTAAAACAAAGAACCCAAGTCACAAAGGAGTTTATGTAATCATTATATCAATGATTGTTAGTTAATGTTGCCTTAGACTAAATTTGAGTGCACACTTGAGAACTTTGATTTTATTTAGTTCAATCATTAAGATGTTTCATACGTGGATACTTAAGTCTTAAGCCTCCAATCAATATTAAGAAAAGGTTTAAAGTTCACAGTTCAGCTTGGTAAAAAACCGCGGTCACAGAAAATGGTTGTGGTGTCCTGGAATTCGCTATAACGGAGAAATAACACGAAATGCGGCCGAAGCGGTGTGATCTGAAAAAAATTCATAGAAAACTTAACAATTTTGTTTCTGTTGTTGAACTATCATTATGCAATAATATGTCTATAGCTATTGGACTTGCGATATTTGAGGTTCTTTTTGTGTATGATTAATTAACTTTTCTATTAGGGTTGGTGTTTCGATCTTTGTTACGTAATGTAACGAGGGAGTTTTTATTGAACTACTATTATTATGCAATGATATGCTGATGTGGGTGCTATGTAATGAAGGGGTTTTTATTCTATTAGGGCCGGTGTTTCCATCTTTGTAGAGGTTTTCTCATCCTCTTTCTTGTAGGTACCCAGCATATTGTGGGAGGAATATATGGCCACAAAAAGCTTTGCCAGAACTAGAAGTTGGTAAGTTGTATTATCCCAATCCCTTATCTCAGTTGTGCGCACATTTAAATGAACACGAATGTTTTTAACTACATTTATGGTGATGGTTGATCATCTCATTCTTGGTTGATATCCTCACTGACTATCTAACTTTTAGATGTTAGCTATGTCAATCAGCCATGAGTACAAGTTTGTATCCAAATGTCTGGCATGTTGAAAGTAAATTTTTTTTGATAGGACTTTGTACCTAAATATATGTATAGAGATGGATCATTTAACCTTTTTGTTGAAGTTGGAGACTTTTCATGTGTTTTTTCTCTTTTAAGTTTCATATAAACATATTTTAGGTGGTTTGTTTGAAGATTTATTATAAAATTCTGGTCTCAAATCATTTGTGTCATTGTGTGCACCCATTACACAATTTTTTTAGTTTTTTACTCAGTGTTTTCTCATGTACTTTAATATAAGAGTTGGGATGGAAATCAAGGTGTCATGCAAGGTTTCCATTCCCTTATTTGTGTGTTGAGTGTCCCTAAGGCTGTCAGGATCAGGATTCTACGTGGGATCGTTGAGGGGTAGGATCGAAATCGGTAGAGTTGGATCGTAGGATGGTGTGATCCTACAAATATGCATTAATATGCTTTAGATAACTGATTTTTAATTGTATATGTTCTGTTTTTCAGTTTTAAGGTTTAAAATTATACTTATTTGACTTCAATTAATAAGTTTTGTAAAAGAGTATCTTTAATAATCATTATTAAGATGCAAATCAAGAAAACTTGAATTTTAGTCATATTAATATAATTGTTTAGATATATACATATATATGCATAATATATATACATAATCAAAATCTAGATTATATAAAGCTTTTTTACGATTGAAACTACCCTTATAGGATCGGATTGTAAGATCGTAGGATCGTAGAATCATGTTATGATCCTACCACTTAAATCTTGGAGCTTTGTAGAATCGTATGATTCTACTGACATTAAGATCTTACCTACGATCCGGATCGGTCGCCTAATTTTGGATCGTAGGATCGTAGAATCGTTGATCAAGATCGAGATTCTGATAACCATGAGTGTCCCACATATGCCTAAGACAAAGTGAAGTGTCAAAGTAAACATAGGGTGTTAGTTTCGTTTAACCTTCAGTGATCCTAGTTTTTAATTGATTTGTTCTTGTATTTTTGATGATCCCTTTGGCTCTTCACGCTTAGATCTCACCATATATTGTGAAAATTAGTTGATTTTAACTTTGATAATCCAATTTTTTTTGATAGTCATCCATGTAGAAGTCCGAACGTCACATACCTTTTATCAACTTTATTTTATTACTTTTTCCTTAGTCTGTCATGCTTTTGTGCTTCTATTTCTCTTGTTATGTATTTGTTGTTTGATTATGTGCAGCATTTAAAGCACTTGGAAGGATAATGCTTGATGTTGGCCTGATGGTGGCGTATCATTGTGATCGATTCGGTAGTTTTTAGTGCTATATTTGATTTTGAAATGCTTTAAGTTCATGATATCCCTAATTTAGCTGTCAAATGCTTAACATCATTTAAGTCATCGATATTTTTTAACTGGTGCATTATGGAGATTTATCACTGATTACATGATATGTAATATGTACTTTTATTGCCTTTCCCAGTCTTCATGTTGATACTTAAAGTGAATTTTTCTGTATCTTCCTGATTCTTCTTTTGATGTGGTAGTAATCGTTACCATCTAAACATGTAGCAAATATAAAGTTGTAACATCCACTTAATTGAATATTTGCAAATATCTTAAGAGTCTAGTCCACAATAACTACCGTGGGCCACTTTAGATTAAACTTCACTACACTTACTCGACCCGACCCGACCTGACATTTCATTTTCTTATTTCCTTCTTCTTCAACTCTCAACCTCTATTCTTTAATTTTTTTTCTCAAAAGCCCACGTTTAGGCCAACTCTCCATTAGCACCACCGTCAGCTCACCATATTGTTGAAGTTTGTGTAAGGGAAAATACAACACAATCACTTCAAAATTGGAAAATTTAACTAAAATCCCTATGAAAATTAATCAAGAACAATTCCATAGTACTTACAAATTCAATTGCAAAATTGTGAAAAACTAAGTGAGAAGAGAAGAAATGAGGAGAGACAAGGTCGGAGAGAGGCTAGGTAATACCTCGATGAGCGTCATGTTAAAGTTTAAGTAAGGCAAAAATGAGCAAATGTTGGGGAAGAAATGAAATACTCCCTCTGTTTCAGTGAATTTTTCCCATTTAGTTTTTTGACACTATTCACAATTCACTCTACATTTGTATTTTATTCTTAATTTATAAGCTATTATATAGTCAAGTGAGATTTTGTTTGATTCGTCTCAATGCAAAGATTATTAGTACCAAAAAGGTTAATAACCTTTATTCGAATTAAACTCTTCAGTGAGGAGATTTAGGTCTCACGTGCTTCTTCAATATGATTTTATGTTTAAAGAATTATAGTTGAAAGAAGGGATTGAAAGAGATTGAGGAGTGGTGAAAATGGTGAAAAAGTGTGAAAATAACTAATATGAAAACAAGGAAGAAGTAAATTTGTGTAAAAATAAAACACGTTAGTTAAGGGAAAGAGTGAGCATGAGTGAGAATGTTAATGGTGTTAAAAATGGTGCACACTATATTTGTGTGCACAAAGTCCACTCTAGAAATACTCACTAATATCAACACTAAAGGGTCAATCAAAAACAACTTAATTGTTATTACAAGGGTAAAGTTGCGTACATTTGACCACCCTAAATGTCACATTCTCATCTAGGCGGGAGCCACTTGGTGGAATTGGAGTTAAATGTTGATTAAGTATGATACTCACAGATGAACCTCTTAAATTCTCATTTTATCTGAAATGCTTTTGCTTAATTTGGTGATGCTTTGAAAACCATAAAGTGCTCTTGCTACGTATTTTTTCTGGTGGGAATTCTTTTCTTAATTTGAGTTGATGTCACCTTTTCCAACTTTTGTAGTGTCAAAAGGCACAAAAAGCATGAAAGTAGGTGTAGATGATGGCCTTGAGCATATAATTCACCGTTCTCGCTGTCATAAGGGCCGACTTTTGTACTACTTCCCAACACAAGAGAGGTAGATTAATTGTTAGTTTTAAGCATTTTTCGTTATTTGATATTCGGGATCTTTGTCTTTTTTTGGTTTATCTGTATATCCGCAAATGTTTATTGTTACGTACTGATCTAATGTCATCAAATTACTTAATCAGACTTCCCTTGATGGATAAAAAATAAAGATCTGAGTAGTAAAGTTTGATTTAATATCTTTTTATCATCATAAGTAACAAGGGAGTACTTAATCAGCTACTCTCTTGAGAGACCGTCTCTTTGAGAGGCGCATCTAAAGCCCATCCCACTAAAGATTATTACCTACTTTCCATATTTTTAATGTCTACTTACATTATCCTTAATGCTTACTTGCCATATGTTTAATGCCTACTTTCAATATCTTAAATATCAACTTATATTATTCTTAATACATACTTACAATATTTTAACAAATATATAATGTGTTGGCCCAATTAGAGATAGTCTCTCAAAGAGACCTTCTCTCACAAGAATTTGTGGTACTTAATTCTACCTGATTTCTGGTGTCATAGTAGCTTGAAAGATGTAGTAAATAGTACAACCATCACTTGAAATTTCTTTTTGATATGTAAAATGTAAGGTTTTGGGAAATTTATTATATCTTCGTGGATTTTCCCATCTCCCAAAGAGCAAAAGATTTCTATTACTTTGGTTTTGGATTAACAACAATAACAACATTCTCTTACTCCATGCCTGTAAGTGGCTCCCACCTAGGGTGGGGGTTGAGAGGGTTGGATGTACGTAACCTTACCCTTTTTAGTGATATAACTTACAACGAGGTCATTACAATTACATTAAATTATGTTCGGTTCAAATTTATATGAAGCAAGCAACTAATGAGGGTTTGCAATACGAAGTCAATCAGCATCCAACTTTTGTTATTGCAAAGGCAATGCTGTAGACAGCTGGCCTTTCTTATTCTGCCTTGGTAGGAGCCTCTTTGAGGGCATTGGTACATAGTTGTGGTTAGCAAGTAATTCTATATCATGTAAAAAGTATACTTCCAGTCTGTTTTATCATCTATAATTTCCATTATGTGTTGCTAATGAGGACATATCCAACAGTGACTATTGTAAAAACGACTGGATGTCTTCATGGTGTGGATGGCATACAGACCATGGTTCCCTTACAGGTTAGAAATTTCTTGACCCATCTGCTTCACGTTTTTGTGAAACGTTTTCATCTTTTTAGTTTTTGCTAGTATTATACAGTGACACTATACTGTTGAAACACTTTATTTATTGGCATTTTCATATAAATATGATGTGTATGTGGTTTCAATTGACATAATGAGCATAATGATATTAACAATTTTGATCTTCCAATATCCTGACAATAGCTCTACTAAAAGAAAATACAAGAATAATTAGGATTCTGATTACCACATATTAGATTCAAAATGAACCCTCTGAATTAATGATGATTAACACTTCTTCCTTTTTTTTTGGCCGTGTCATATTGGCGTCTCATCCACAAGGACCATATATTTTCCATATATTTTCTGCTCTCTAGTGGCAGCACATCTACTGTATATCTTGTGTCTTTTCTTTGTACTGCTTTCTGTTTGGCTTCTCAGCTGCTTTGGTCTCTATATTTAGGTCTTACATGTGGCATGTTTCTAAAAGATAATGTTCAAGTGGCTTGTCCGGATAAAGCTGCTGGCCTTTATGTGAAAAACAGGAATGATGAAGTTATCAAGGTATTCTTTCAGATTTCACTTTTCTTGTTCCTACTAGACGCAGAACTCTTTAACTATCATCTCTGACTCTGTTTTGTTATTTGTTTGTTTGAGATGCTAGTAAACTCAGAGTTCTTAAATGATCATTTGGTCTTAATTTTGTGAGTTGTCCGGAATGTTTTATCTGCTGTTTGGAGTACTTCGTTGTGGAAGAAGTTATCAAAAAATTACTATTTAATATATGTGCTGAGCTACTATAGACTTTGGGGTAAATGTCAATTACATATGATATGATTTTTACGTGCAGTTCATTTGCTCTTTGGATGTCTTACAAGCAATCTTTTAGCCATGAAATGGTCCTTCCGATAACTGTGCCTCATATGTGTGAAATTTATGGAAGCTCTTTATGAACAAAATAAGGCCAGTAGTGCATATGCATGTGAGGATTTTTTTAAACTTTAACCATCATATGGTGCATTGCTTTTTCAGCATGGATTTAACCATCTTCTTTAGAGTTAAACCCTAAAAGTGGACGGAAAAGAGATGAAGGAAACTAGTTAGATAAAGAGTAATCATAATACAAAAGCTCAAATTAGAGAAGCAGCTTGACTTCTATCTCTACAGTTAAATTTCTCTTAGAAGTGTAGACAAATTGCATGTCTTAATAGAGTTTCTGGCGTTTCTAGCTCATAGATATTCCAAGTACAGCGTGGGTATTGGAAACAATGTATCAAAATTAGGCATTTGAATTTGAGGGATGGAAATCGAAACGGTACAAATCTGTTGTTTTTCTTGTGATGCCTTAAAAAGAAAATAACTTGGAAATATGCAGTTTGGCTTAAGTTATGTAGCTATGTACTTTTTAAAGAAGGATGGCGGATGAAAAGAAGTTGAATTGTATTCCACTTTGGATTTGATATTGTATCTCCTTGACGTTGTTATAACCTCCATAGGATTACAATCTCTTGAAATTTTCGGTTTGTTTGTGTACACTTGATAAATGACTCTTGTGCTTAACAGATGAAATCTTTTGACACTAAATATTTAACTACTATTTGCAGGTTGTGTTTGGAGAAGATGAAATAGCATATCAGATTGGTGAAACTACTGAAATTCTATCAGAAGGCTACCTTCATGCCACGCCACATTGTGTTCGGGTGCTTTATTGATTTTTTTTTAATTTCCATAATGTTTCATGTTTCTATTTTCTTTTTAGCTAAACTTTCATTTTTCAGGCACCACGTGGAATGGGGGTATCTGGTCTTGAACGGTCAACCTTTGCACTGTTTATGCAACCTGATTGGTATGCTATTCATTGAGAAATCTTATCAATTTCATTTTTTATTGTGGGTGCAAGCGTTTAACCTTGAGAACATAAAAAAATGTTTCTATGGATACCAGCTAACTAATCTAAGTTATTCCCCGTGGCTGGCATGTGTAATATTACTCCATGATTTTTAAATTAATATTCGTATCGTAATGTTGGCAGTCACTTAGACTAGATAATGCTTCATGTAGCCGACCTCTTTCATGGGATTAAGACTTTGACATTGTTTACTCTTGCTGTTGTGGAGAATTAACATCAATCAGTCAAGATTTAATGCATCCTGTTGTTCAGTGGAGTCAGTTTTGATTGTAATGTGTAATGAAAATTCCTATTTTGTAGGGGTGAAAAGCTCAAATTTCCAGAAATTGTTCATATCCACAAAGAGGTGACTTTTTTTTATGTCTTGTTCTTTTTTGTTTTGGTAGTTTGTCATGCGTGTAATGTGAAGTAAATTAGTGGTTTAGCCTTATGTTTTTATGCTTCCTTTTTGAAGCCATATAGTAGTTACAAGTTACAATATCTTGTTTGTTATTATAGCTTGAAATTGGTTTGCTCAAAATAGCTAATAGTCAACTAGAACTCTAGACTGCAATATCATTTTAGCTGAGTTTCATTTAGGTAGGTGGGCCTAAAGCCCTAAAACATCTACAAAGACACTTCACATGATTTCAAAATTTGAAGTAAAGGGGTCCTTGAAGGGCTACTTCAAGCTCGTAACTATTCTTTTTTTTCCCTTCTTTTCCCAATCTCAATACTTCTAATTCACATTCCCTGAAATGTTACAATCTTTTTGTTATATTACAAAAGTATGATTGCATACATTTAGGCTTTAGCCTTTCAAATCAGGCCTAGGCGGGAGCTACATGGCATGGGTAATGGCATGTTGCATGGACAACATGAAGCATACGAAAGAGATTTTTGAGGTAGAGCATAATGACCAAGTAGGGATCAAATTTCGACTAAGTATGATGAAAATGAACGAAAAGAAAGTGGAATATTTACTCTAAAGCATGATTACGTGGAGAAGCTGTAACTGATTGTCATTTCATAATCTCTTTTCTGCTAATGTAGTTAGTGTATGTTCTATTATGGTGCACTGAAATATAATCCCTACTTTTTGCCAGTTGATTCCTTCAAACAGTACGCTGACTTTCGGAGAGTATACAGAGAAGCTTTTGGACAAATACTACCATCTTAAAACATGAAGAGCTGCTATTGTCTTAGCTTTGGGGTTATGGTTGATTGTCAGGGCAAATACACTTGGTCTCAATAAGTCTTCTAAGTATCGAACATAGTTCTGTAAATTTAGAGCTATCTTTTACTTAACATTTTAAGATTGCGAATAGTACTGTTAAACTGAGTGAATAAGTCTAGTTCTAGAATTAGAAGGTTTTCAACACTGTAAATATAGTACATAACTAGATATAGCTATTCATATCCCACAAGTTCTGATTGTATACTACTTACTCTTTATGTTTTCTTTTTTGTGATATTTTGAACTTTGATACACCGTCAGTCGCTCCGTCTTTCTATATTGCCTTGGATAACATAAAATATCATTATCTGTGGTAATCTAAAAGAGAGAATAGATGACATTTGAATTTTTCTAATTAGACCCAGATGCCAGAAGCTTACTTTTCATACCAAGTCCATCTGGGTTCCTTACAGATTGGATTTGGAATGCTGTTTTTTTCAGCATAATTAGTCTTTTTAGACTGATTTTGGTTCGAAACAGAGCCTTATTCGCCTAATGATTAGCTGCACTAGTGAACTACTGTGCAAAAGCAGACACGAGTGCACTCACTGAAGTCCGCAAATATTACTAAACTCATTGGGATGGAGGGAGTAATGCACATTTTAAGCGGATGTTAACGTGGGGCAGATAGACATCATCAGTTGGCAACGGTCATAGCTAGCGACTGTTGTTTAAGCTGCTGCTTTATGGATGTAAAGATTGGCATGCTCTCTCCGTCTAACTTATTTTGTTGTATATCATATCAAGAACTCTTGCTTCAAGAAGAAAATCATAGTAAAATGTACAAGATAGAAGAGTATTGTTCTAGTATTCTAGAAGCTTGATTATTAGTTATTATAATTATAATTATAATGTGTTCCTGGGTCTTGGAAAATGCTGGGTTTGTAAAGGTTAGTATATTCAATGCATTGGCCAAATGTGGGATAAGGTAGGACCCCAATAGGAAAAAGGAGTTGTAATTTACTGGAGATAAGAGTAGTAATCTAGAATATATAGTTGCCTCTATTTGACTTGCAGGTATCAGGCGGCTTAACCAAAAAATGAGGGGCAATTAACTAAAAATATGGAATCATCAGCAATTTTGGCCGGGACTCGCAGACTCCTTGTTTTCTGGTAATGATTTGGCCATTTGTATTTGCACTTGTCCATTATCATTAATTTATTCTAGACTTGGAAGCTCCAGCCTCCAACTCTAGAGGACCAACATTATTTGATCATTTACTTACCGATTAACTTTTTTTATTGAGCATTTCACAATTAACTATTTTTTGTACTATTTTTCACTTTTTAATGATTGTTAAGTTATTTGTCAAGAAGGTTGCAAAGGGTGTTAACGAAATATATTATATATAAAATGTTACATAATATATTTGCAAAGGGTGTTTTGCTTATAAACTAGTAATTTTTTAGCCCACTTAAAAGCAATTTAATATGTGTCTTTGTTTGATAAATGAGTTTTTGGTAGACCTGTTAAAATGGTCGGTGGGGCTGCAAGTCAGATCACTTTCGATCAGGTTAATTTTGAGTTAGATTAGTTTCGGATCGAGTCAATTTCAAGTGTCTGTCGGGTTCAGTCAACCTAGTGGGCCAAGGATTGTAAAAAATTTCTACAACTTTCATTTACTTTTACAAAAATAATTAATAATAATTTTTATTTTTAAAGATATTATTTTCTTATAAAGGATCAATATAATTACTTTAGGCTACAACAAAGAAATGTTCACTCGAAATATAAAATAGATTCGAAATACAGTGGATCATAATTAATGTTGATGTAAAACAGAAAATGGGAGAAACTAGATAGGTTTAAGTTTAAATCAGGTTTAATCTAGTTTTGTTGATATTTTCGGTTCAAGTCAATTTTGAGTTATCGATCAAAATTTTTGGGATGTCTCACTAGTTTGCGAACGATTTCGTGTCGATTTCAAGTCAAATAAAATTTTGACAAATTTAGTTGTTAGCTTGTTTGTTAATCAAATAATGACAAAAAAAACTTGTCTGATAAATAACTTTTAAATTAATTGAAAATTGGACTTTAAGCTAAAATAAAAAGTTTCTCAAAGTTGTATTTTTCATTGGTTTTTGATATGTTGGTTAGTTTTTCTAAAATAAATAACACATATATAATACTGAGAATAATTTGCAAATTACAACATTTAAGTTTTTACCCTTATAACGATATTTTTTTGAAAAAAAGGACATCGTGGTTAACCTTAAGGGATAAGTCTTTCGAAAATCAGGTGGAAATAAATACTTATTTGCCTATTTTTCGGTATGTAGATAATGTTGTTTTTACCATTTAAAAAATAGTTTTTTTATTAATTCCTTATGACAATTTATTTAGAGGATAGAGGGAGTAAAATACTCACCATCTAGATATTGTACTATTTTTGTTGGGTATATATACTATGATATCACTATGACGGTTGCATATTTTTGCATATGGGTCCAAAAAAAATTGTATTCATCATCAACTTGTATTCATCAACCAACTTGTTAATCAATGGGCGTATACTATTAATATGTCTCTCACTTTGACATAACATTCATTCAACATTTGAAGCCCATATCATCTAATCAGCCAAATTACCAAACCTCAAATAAATTCCTTAATTTCTAAGCTTTTTGATCGATGATGAATATATTTAATAGCCCAACTTCATACTCTCAAGGCAGCCATAGCCACCGGAAAACGAGCTTTGGAAGGCGGTGTTCAACGATGGTAAAACAACACAAGACAAGGATTTATATCCTACACCGTTGTGTTACTATGCTTCTTTGTTCGCGTCACTGATTCATTCATTGATAACGAAGATGAAGATAAGATGAAGATGAAAATGGAGGAAGATTCTCACTAAGTGTTCTTTGAACATCATTATAGTTGATCTATGGTATAGAACTTTGGAGTTATATGAGTTCAGGATAAACAACAAAATAGAATGAATAAATCAGCATTATAATTGATTGTTCACTAATTGTTATATGAAACAGTCTTATTGAAAGACATGATTTGTATAGAGGTTAAGTATATTCCTTATAATATACTATTATGAGAATATGAGTTTTTTGTTAGAAGTTGTCTTATAAAGATAATTTCTTACCAGAGTTGCACATAAGAACTAAGGGGTAATTTTGTTTTAGGTAAGAACTAAGGAGCAAGGTGGATGTCTTCTTTTTACTTTTATATATTGTGACTTTATTATGGTGTAAATACGTGTGACAATTGCAAAGATTGTATTTTCATTGACAGAATTATACTTTCAAGTATTTGTGAAGTCAAGTTTAAGAGGAGTCACACGACTCTAACAATGGATAACTTGTGTGATTTTTCTTCATTTTATTACACAATTTTATGTTAATACTCCCTCCGAATCATTTTAGATGTCCCATTTAGAATTTCACAGATTTTAAGAGATTAGTGGGGTCCATTAAAAAGGTGGTAGTTGGGTATTTTTAAGTGATTGGATTAAGTGTTCATGATTCCCTCCCTTTTGCTTAATAAAGTGGATAGAAAAGAATACAGGAGGGAAAATTGAGTTAGACATTTCCATACATAATTTAACTTACAAAAAAATTAAATCCATTAAATTACAAACCGACAAACTGCATAATTTAAATTACAATAAAGTTGAGCTGTTAAATTACAAAACCCACGGAACGCATAAATTAAAATACGACTTCACTTCTTCCTTGAATTCTTCAAATTTTTTGAACGGCAACTAAAAACAAGCACCCTTCTCGCCACATACGCATGCGGATGTTAAATCTTTCATTGACTTCAAATTTTATAAAAAAGACAAACACAGTATGCATTTAGTGTTGCACAACTACAAAAAATTAGAATTTTTTGATTTTGAAAAAAAGTCATCAAATAAAACTGGAATCAACAAAAGCCATCAAATTAACTGGAACTTAAAAAAAATCATGGCGCCAACTTCAAAAATCAAACCACAATAACATTAAAAACCTAAAATTTCAAATGGGCGCCAAGTAAAAAAGATTACACCGCTAGAATTCACACAACTAACACATCAACTATATATTGAGAGAATTAAATAAAGCAATCATCATCTAAAATTAATTTCCACCAACCAAATTTTAAGTATAGTCATGGTTAAACCCAAAAAAGAGTTAGATAATTTTAGTAGGAGTCAAATAATGCATGAGCAGTTATTGTCACTAAATAGCAAAGGAAAGCCAACACACGGGATCATCAATGAAATTGCAAAGTACGAGGTGCATAGGAAAACAATAGGCAGGATTTCGTAACAGATTCAGGATCAAACGAAGAAGAATGAATTTCCAATTACTGTGCACAACAAGAAGAAAGGCAACAACGCACATCCACCCATTCCCTTTGATGAAAATAAGTTCAAGGCACTTGAAAAGGCAAAGAAGACAAGTTTAGCAGCAAAATAAAAGGCCATGGGAGTTAGCCCAAGAACAATTGCTAGATGGAAAAGGAAAAAATACATTCGAAAGCACACTAACTCAATCAAACCGTTACTTAACGACAAAAATAAACTTGACAGGTTAATTAGTTTTTTGTCTTAATAGTTGCATTTTAGATGAGCACACAACAAAATTCATATTCAATGACATGTCAAATGTAGTGCGCATAGATGAGAAGTTGTTTTACATTACAAGGACACAACAAATATTTTACCTAACTCCAGATGAAAAAGAGCCACATAGAGAAATGCAATAAAAAAGATTTATACCCAAGATCATGTTTATGTGTGCCGTTGCAAAACCAATCTTTTCTAGTGAAGGTGAGATGATTTTTGATGGAAAGATAGGCATATTTCCATTTACACATGAAGTGCCAGCACAAAGAACTTCCAAAAACAGGAAGAGAGGAGAGCTGGAGACCAAATCAATACAATCTATCACTAAAGTACACATAAGAGATATGATTGTTCACAAGATACTACCAGCTATTAGAAGTAAATGGCCAGCACATTTAAGCAAATCAATATTCATTCAACAGGACAACGCTAAGCCACACATTTTAGATGATGATGTTGTGTTTAGAGAGGCAGCAACAGCAGATGGTTTTACCTTCCATTTAGTGTAGCAACCTCCAAACTCACCAAATATGAATGTGCTTGACTTAAGGTTTTTAGGTCAATACAAGCATTACATAATCAAAAATCAGCATACAACTTCACACAGTTAGTGAAGGCAGTCACAACAGCATTTGATAATCTACATCCAAATACAATAAAGTATGTCTGGATCACATTACAAGTATGTAAGATTGAGGTTATTAAGAATCTAGGTGGTATAGATTATCACATTTCACACTTGAACAAATCAAAGCTTGCAAAGGAAGAGAGACTTCCAGATTATTCGGGGGTACAAAAGGAAATAATTTACGAGGCATTACGTTATCGTGACACAAAGGTGGATGCAAACACATTTGAAGTTATGTTACTTTACTTGGGGATCAAAGATGAGCCATTTTTTCATCAAACTCATTTACTAACAACAGAACCATCAAACAATAATCCAGCAGCATTAGAATCAAGTACAGAACCAACAGAAACACATGAACCAACAACAAGTGAAGCAACTTATCAAGTAAATATGGCACCAACAACAAAACCATCAAACAATAATCCAGCAGCATCAGAACCAAGTACAGAACCAACAGAAGCACATGAACCAACAGTAAGTGAACCTACGCATCAAGCAAATATGCCACCAACAACAAAACCATCAAACAATAATCCAGCAGCATCAGAACCAAGTATAGAACCAACGGAAGCACATGAACCAACAGCAAGTGAAGCAAAAAAGTAGTAACATGTAAATGGCACAGACATGGGTATACTTTTGGGTTACTTTATATACTCACTTTTGGGTTACTTTATTAGGTAAATGTTTAGGTCTAAACATGATGTAAAAAATTAATCATGCAATTGTTTAACCGTAAACATTTGAATGGATATGTCAGATTCAAGTTCTTATTGATGGCTTCAAAAAACAAAATAAAAAAAACAATCTCAGACAACAAATACTCATCATAGATAACCTAAATCCTTGATGGATTTGCCTCCTAAATCCGATAAGAACACAGCCTCCTAAACATTAAGTTTGGTGGCTTATGAACTTAAAACCCTGGATTGGTGGCAAATCAAATGGACCTAGGGGTTTTGTAGCTTATGAACTGTTTACCCTTAAAAAAATCCATAGGGCAACATCCACATATTAACAACACAAACATGCGTACCATTAAAAAACATAAGCAAAATCATCATTAGTCATAAAGGAAAGATGTATCCATACGAGAAAATGGGCCTCGAAAATCATAATCAGAAACCAAATTAGCATCATCCATCGATTCATCATCTGAAGAAGGGAACAAGTTCTCCTCCATGTAAAGATCTTGTACATCTATTTGTAAATCAAACATTGCTTGAATTTCTTCATCTTCAGTAGTTGTACTTCTTCCCCAGTTAGGATCTGTTTCAATAGAACTCGTAGGAGATGGAGGTAGGCGATTATAGAACTCGAACCATGGGTTAGGAGGTCTAATCGTAGGATCACTTTCTTGGGACGAAGACAACCAAGAAAGACAAGATCTTGATGACGCCATTGAAGATCTAAAAATACCCAGAAATGTTCGAAAAAAACCAGAATTGTTAAGAACAAACCCAGATCTAAAGAAGATGGAGATGAGAGAGGAAGTTAGGGTTTCAAAATGGAGATGAAGATGAAGATTAAAGGAGACATTGAGGATGAAGATGAAGAATAGTTGTTGAGGGAGATGAGAGAGAGGGAGTTAGGGTTTCAGAATGGAGATGAAGATGAACTGGGAAATGGACATGAGGATGAAGATGAACAGGCACTCGTTAAGCAAGATGAGAGAGAGGGATTTAGGGTTTCAGAACAAGTTGGGGTTGGGTTTATTTAAAAAGAGAGGGAATCATTAAGTTTGTTAATGAGAGTGATTAAAGGAATTAGGTTGGGTAAATATGGTTTACGGGGGTATATTTGTAATTACATATGTAAAATAAGGGTATGTAGGTAAAAAAAGCACAGCCAAAAAAGGAAATGGGACAATTGGTATGATTTTGCCAAATAAGGAAATGGGACAACTAAAATGATTTGGAGGGAGTATAATTTTCAACTAATAATTAGGCAATAACTTAGGCAGATGCAAATTTAAATTCTATTGATACCGATAACCTACATGGCTGCGTCGAGCTACTCAGATGAAATTATTTTAAGTTTTTGATTCTTCAACTTAAACAAAAAGGATGTCTTATATGAGAAAATCATGTCAATTAAACACAAACTCAATTGTATACTCCTTTGTTTGGATTTTCGAAAGAGTTACCCCATAAAGATGATCGCAACGTCCGTTTTTTGATGAAAAATTGGGCCTTATTTCCATATTGAGTTATGCATCATTGTAAATCTATTTTAAAGCTGATCAAAGTCAGGTTCGACTATACAAGGTTGGATAAATGTCTAATCGAATTTTTTTTGAACACCTTTAATTCTGAATAACTCAATCTTATTCCATTGTTTCTTTTAATTCATCAAAGTAGTCAAAAAGATTTCACTTTAATTTGCATTATCTTTTTTGATTTATGTGCAGAAAAATAGGCGAATTCGTACTTGTTTCGATCGAATGTTCAAAAAAGTTACCGAATAAAAGTAATCGCGCGACATCCATTTTTTTTTTTGAGAAAAATGTGATATTCTAGACCAATGTCACACGTCGCGATTCGGTTTGATTCGTTGTACGGATTCGGATTCACGATTTGCTAGTTGACATATATGTTGTTCGTTCGCTATGGTTGTTTGATTCGATTTTTAGGTGGATGATAAGTACTTATGCAAATATTAAAATAAACAAATAAGAAAAGATAAACCATCCATATTCCATTAAGATGAGAATTATGCTAAGATAACTAATACATTAGTACTAACAAAATAGGTTTAGATAAAGAAATATCATCATAATAACTAGTACAATAGATATTGAAAGTTGAAACATAACATAACTAGTACATTAGTAATCTAAAGTCTAAACTCTTGGTCTCTTTGTGTTTCTAAGTGAATCATCATCATCATCATCATCATCATCATCATCAAGACCTAACCATCTCATATCCTCTAATTCTAAAGGTGAGTCCTCCAAATCGTAGTTCTTTGGATTAATGTCCCACTTTCTATGAGGCCTACTCTTTTAGCATTCAGTGAAATGAGATGCTAAGCGAAGATTGCTGTGAATATTGACCAGTTTGTTCGCTCTTGTACAATGCAATCTATTCCTTTTGAGAGTATGGACATTCCTAAAAGTGCTTCATGCCCTCTCTGCTGAAGAACTACTAATAGGTTGAGTTAAAACCTTCTTAGCCACCTCAGCCAAATCAGGAGTTTGTGATCCATACATGGACCACCAATCTATTGCTTCTAATGCCACAACATCCTTTTAGCTTGAGGCATGTAATATATACCTTTCATTAATTGAACTCAATAAATTGATCTCTTAATTTCTTTTCTTCATCATTATCTTCTAATATTTTCTCGAAAGCTTCCATACATCCCAAAACAACCTCCCTATCATCATTAAATGCCCTCCTAACATAGCCTCCAGGTGCTGGAGCATTTAGATATGCACGATCATAAAAATGAGGTGTAAGAGCAAATCCTAAGCAATGCAAAGGTATCGTCATCTTATCCCACCTAGTGACTATTATATTCTCCATCTTAGTAAAGTATGAGTTGTATTTATCATCCATTATTTCTTTCACCTCTCCTAACATGGTGTCCATCCTTTCATATATATCTCCCTTTCAGGATCCTTCGCCATCACAAAATTTCAACAACTTATAAAGTGGCTTAGTGCATTTGATCACCTCATGAACTTCATACAAAAATCTGTTATTTTGAATGTTCTCTACAATTAACCTCCCTAATGTTTTAGTGGCAACATCTTGTTTTTCTAACTATTCTCTCCATGCTCTTAAGACAACAGTTTTTTCTAGTGCTTCTCTACATTGTAACAATCTCTTCAACTATATATAGTGCGACCCAAATCTAGTTTTGACTACCTTTAACAAAATTTTATTTGAAAGTGTTTTAAACAATGCAAGAGTATAATTATGAGCAGTAAAAAACAACACAATTTATTTTCCAGCTTTATAAGTATCATTCATCCAACATAATTCCTTAGCAAATTCTTTTAAAATTAAGTTGATTGTGTGACACACACATGGAGACTAGAAAATATGATTGTGTACCTTTTCACTCATGTTATTGTTGCACCAAATATCTTTGATGCCTTGTTGCACCAAATAATTCTCCACCGTAAGCTTTCATATGGCACAGTTGATTCTCCCATCAAACAATGGAATATGGAACTTTTCTCTCATGTTGTTGTTCTCGCTCTAAAACCTCGCTTTCTCTCACCAAATAGCCCAAGACGCACTTCTCGCTCTAAATTGAAAATTTAAAGCTACAATTGGTTATCTAAATAAAAAACAATATGAGAATAATAGGGAAAGAAGAACACAAGTGTTTATGAGGTATCTTGGATACATCGCCCTCAAATGAAGTGTATTTATAATTGGCGGGTCAATTTCTAAAAAAATTTATAAACCAGAAGTCGGGTCATGGGTTGTAGTTTAATTGAAGCCGGTACCCGATGACTGAGTTAAAAAAAAAACCCTTTTTAGGGTTTTCAAACACTGTCAGCCATCAGTTTTTAAAAAAATTAAATACCTTTTTAGTTTTTAGGGTTTTCAAAGGTTGTCATATTTTTGAAGGCACCATTCTCTTCTTCCTTCATTCTCTGAGCAATGCAAGAATGAAAATGATGTGTTTTTCAACACCATTGTGAATAGCTAAGGCTTCAAAATCACTGTATTTACTTGACCATTACTTTTATGTATGTCAATTTTTTTTTTTTTGAATAATTATGTATGTCAATTTTAGTTGTATTTCTTTAAGTGCTCAATCTCATTCACCAATCACAAAAATAGAAAGATGAGACATCATAGTCCAAACTTGAATACATGTCAGACATGAAATTTTTATGTCTAAACTAAAAATGTCCATGAAAAATATTACTCCCTCCGAATCATTTTAGATGTTTCATTTCCTTGTTTGGCAAATTCATATCAATTGTCCCATTTTCTTTTTTGTCTATCTTTTTTTTACTTAAATAACCCCACTTTTACTACTCCCAATACCCAACTACCACCTTTACTCTACTTTTCCAATTCTCAATATCTCAACTACCATCTTTACAATTAATTTAATCAATTAAAATACCACACTACCACCTTTTTAATGGACCTCACACCACCCTTAATAACCGTGAAAATCCAAATGAGACATCTAAAATGATTCGAAGAGAGTATTGTACTTATGATGTTAAGAATTATTTGTAATTTTTAAAATTTATTTTTAGTTATGAAAAAACTATCTACTAGGATTTGTAACACCTCCAAATTATGTCTTAATTTTACTCGCACTACCCAATAATAAAAATAAAATTTTTCAAAAAAGTAAAAAATAAAATCGGATACCCCGGTGTCCCGACCTGAATTATCTGGGTACCCTCATTAATTGGGTCGCGCCGGAACACAGCCCGTAAAAATAGGTACTCGACTAACAAGGTATCCGTCTTTTCGAGTACCTGGAATATCGGGTACCAGCTAATAAACACCCCTAATATGAATAGCCCTTCCTTATCTTGAGAACAATCACTCAAGATCACAATACTAATTCAATAAAGAACACTCTTAATTTTCTTACAAAGAAATAGCCCTCTCACAAGTTCGTGTGTTTGTGGTAAGTTAATCTATGAATGATGTATCCTTTTATAGGCAAGGAATACATCATTCTAAAACCACACATAACTCACCATTAAACCACACATTGATCATCAACATAAAAATCACAAAAAGTATGACATTCAACATAGCAATTAACACGAATAAACATGAAATACAATGACCCTCCTCAATGCAAACTGTAGTTAAAAAGATCAAAAAAATAATCCGAGGAAAACTGCTCTAACGAGCCCTCATGCTGCTCAAACGAGTAGTGACTTCAGAAGCTCCTAAATGTTGCATTTCAACTGTGCTCGAACGAGCAATCCCCTCTGACACCTTCTGTTGATATATTACCTTCTGGAAGCATGACACAATAACAAGCTGTATTTATCATTGTTTGTTAAGCATAACAATATACGGTTATAACAATAGCATTTGTAAAATAGCACCCTCTTGTACAGCTCATCAATTGTAGTAGTGGTCCACCTTTGTATATAAAGAGAGCTATTCTCTCCTGCCTAGTACTGTAGCTTTCATTTTCAAGAAATAATAAAACAATACTTTCTCTCTCCCTTACCTTCTTCTTTCTTTGCTTCTCATGGCACTTCAATGGCGGAAAACCCACGGCTCCAAATTGTAACATGGTATCAGAGCCATTTCTCTCTTACTGCTTCTTTCTAAATTCTTTCCTTCTTCTCTGATTTCTTGATTTTCTTTCTTCTCTTTCTTGACCTAAAACACGAAAACCCTCTTTTTCATGGCATTCGAAAGCAATACGAGTATGGATCTCACTCAAACACCTAGCAGCGTCTATTTTCTACATCCTTCTGATCATTCTAGCATTAAACTAGTTTCTACTCTATTTAATGGGACTGGTTTTTCTACCTGGAAAAGATCCATGCTCATAGGTCTCATCTCCATAAACAAGAAATGCTTCATTGATGGCTCCCTCACCAAACCTACTCTTCTTCTTTTGAGTTAAAAGCTTGGGAGCAGTGTAATACAATGGTAATAGGCTGGCTAATTTCATCCTTGGATGTTACTATTGCGAAAAGTGTGATGTTCTACAACGATGCACGAGAAATATGGAAGAATCTTGAGGATCGTTTCGGTCAAACTTCGAGTTCTCTTCTCTATTCTCTTCAAGAAGATTTATCACGTACCTATCAAGAACCTAATATGTCCATTGCGGAGTACTATACTAAGGTGAAAGGGCTTTGGGATGAAATTGATAACATTTGTCCATTCATCACTTGTACATGTGCCAATTGCACTTGCGGCCTGTCGAACAAATATCTCAAGGAACGTGAAGATCAAAGGCTCATACATTTCTTGATGAAGCTTCATGATAATTTTCAGCCGGCTCGTGCAAATATTCTTCGTATGAAGGAATTACCATCCGCCGCCGAAGCCTACAATATTCTATTACAAGAACAGCGTCATCAAGAACTTAGTAAGCATTCCACTTCTTCACCTATTGAATCTATGGCTTTTGCTCTTAACAAGAAACCTCATTATGAGAAGTTTCCTCCCAAGAATCGATTATCTCATGATACTGGACATTTTAATCGCAATGCTAAACGTTCTAACTCTTATTTTTGTGAGCATTGTCAAATGAGTGGACATAGTGTGCAAAGATGCTATAAATTACATGGTTATCCTTCTGGTAAATCTCAATCCAAGCGAACAGCTGCCCTTGCTCTTGATTCTGACATGGACTCTAAAATTGACTTACACAAGACCGGTTTGACTGCTGAACAATTCCATAATTTGCTTCAAGTCCTTGGTAAAACAGAAACTCCTCGAGATCCTTTGGACACCTCCTTCACGGCTGCTAATGTCGCAGGTATTCATTGTCTCCTCTCTTCTTGCACTAAATTTGGTTGGATTGTTGATAGTGGAGCCACCGATCATATGTGCAACTCTCTTTCTTTATTTCACAATTTGCGTGTCTCAACGGATTCTCGTCATGATATTACTATTCCTGATGGGCGAACTGTTCATGTATCTTATATTGGTGATATTAGACTTCAAACTCATTTGGTTCTAAAGGATGTGCTCTTTGTTCCGGACTTCAAATTCAATCTCATCTCTGTGTACAAGCTCTGTAAAGATCAACGTGTTTCCTTGTTGTTTAGTGACAAATCTTGCTTGGTTCAGGGTCCTTTAATGAGAACTCCCTTGCTTCTTGGTAATTTGAAAAATGGCTTGTACTTTCTTGAAGATGTGCGTACTCCTGGTCTTTTTGAAGTTGGTATACCCAAGTTTTATGGCTCTTCTACAGCTTATATGGCCACTCACAATAAAGTTCTTGAAGAAGCCAAGTTATGGCACTTACGTTTAGGACATGTCCCCTTTAGTCATCTTAAATCATATAAACATGATATTGATGGATCATCTTTAATGAAATCTTTTTTTTGTACTATTTGTCCTAAGGCTAAACAAACTAGGCAACCTTTTGGCTCTAGTTATATCAAGTCCACCTCACCATTTGCTTTATTACATATGGATGTTTGGGGTCCTTATGCTACTCCTACCTATGATGGTTGTACTTACTTTCTCACCATTGTAGATGATTTTACACGGTGTACTTGGCTCTACTTAATGCAACATAAACATCAATGTGTACAAATTGTCCAACAGTTTTTTAATTTTGTTGAAACTCAATATGATGCTCGTGTTAAACAAGTTCGGACCGATAACGCTCTTGAGTTGTGTGAAGGTACTATGAAAGTTTTTTATCATAACAAAGGCATTCTTCATCAACGGAGTTGCGTAGATACACCGCAGCAAAATGGTGTTGTCGAGCGCAAACACCGTCACCTTTTAGAAACGGCCCGTGCGTTATCATTTCAAGCTAATTTGCCCTCCAAATTTTGGGGCGATTGTGTTCAATGTGCGACTTACTTGATTAACCGTATGCTACTTGGTACTTTAGGCAATGTCTCTCCTCACGAGAAACTATTTGGCACGTCGCCTAACATTACTCATCTTCCTGCTTTCGGATGCCTATGCTACACCTCCACTCTCAAACAAGGTCGTACTAAATTTCAACCTCGTGCCGAACCATGTGTTTTTCTTGGTTACCCTCACGGTCAAAAAGCCTACAAAGTTTACAACCTTACTACTCACAAAATCCAAATTTCTCGTGATGTTGTCTTTCACGAGCACCATTTTCCTTACCATATGCAACACGGTCCCTCACCATCCGTTTTTTATCTACCGGTCACAAACCTTGACCCTTACACATCTCTTACATCTCCTTTACCTACTTTTACACCTAAGAGTCCTATACCTACTGTCCCTATCACTACACCTCTTCCTACTCCTATTTCTTCATCTCACACGTCTCCCCACACGTCTCCCCACTCTATGCCACCTCTATTACCTACTCCACCTACTACTCCTTTGTCTCCTCATCCTACCATAGACCATCCTCTTTCCCACCCTACTACTCATCTTCCCACTAACTCCAATCACATGCCTTTACCTATTCGCAAGTCCACCAGGTCCCACCATCCACCCCTTCATCTTAAAGACTACATTTGCAATTCTGCTGTATCACATTGGTGTAATTTGGTGTCTTTCTCTGCCTTCTCTGCCCATTCCATTACTCTCTACGGCTCACACTTGGTCTGAACCGTCCTCTTATCATGAAGCTGCAACTGATGTCAATTGGGTTAATGCTATGAAAGCTGAACTTCTTGCTCTTGAACAGAATAATACATGGGATTTGGTCCCTCTTCCTCCTCACAAGAAACCAATTGGGTGTAAGTGGGTTTATAAAGTCAAATTGAAGTCCGATGGCTCTCTTGAACGCTACAAGGCTCGTCTTGTTGCTAAGGGTTACACACAAAAACATGGGATTGATTATCAAGAGACGTTCTCCCCCGTTATCAAGATGACAACTGTCCGTTGTATCATTGCCATTGCCGCTCAAAATAATTGGCCCTTATTCCAGTTGGACGTCAATAATGCTTTCTTACATGGGGATTTATCCGAAGAGGTATACATGAAAGTTCCCGAGGGTATTTCTTGTGGTCCTAATGTTGTTTGCAAGTTAAAGAAATCGTTATACGGGTTCAAACAAGCCTCTCGCCAGTGGTTCGCCAAACTTACCAATGAACTTCTTCATCAAGGCTTCACTCAATCACGCAATGATTATTCTTTGTTTCTCAAGAAAGCTCCTCATTCATTTATCTTGGCTGCAGTTTACGTTGATGATATTATCCTCACGGGTAATGATTTGCCTGGGATTAATGCTCTTAAGTCTCACCTTCACTCGGTTTTCAGCATCAAAGATTTGGGCCCTCTCAATTTTTTCCTTGGTATTGAAATTACATATACTCCTCAAGGGATTGTTTTGTCTCAACAGAAATTTACCAATGAGTTGTTACAAGCCTCTGGCATCACACATTTTAAGCGCGTAGCCACTCCTCTTCCTATCAACCTCAAGCTTTGTTCCTCCCAAAATAACCTTCTACCCGACCCGTCTAAATATCGTAGTCTCGTCGGCAAGCTTAATTTTCTCACCCACACCCGTCCCGACCTCTCTTACACCGTCCAAACTTTAAGCCAATATATGCAATCTCCTACCCAAGACCACTTTAATGCGCTTACTCATACCTTACATTACATCGCCTCTACGGCTGGCCAGGGCATACTTCTCAAAGGTTCCGATAATATTCGACTCCATGTTTATTCCGATTCTGACTGGGGTGCTTGCTTAGATACCCGTCGTTCTGTTACTGGTTACATTATGATGCTTGGCTCTTCTCCTATAAGCTGGAAATCAAAGAAACAGTCTACCGTCTCCAAATCATCCTCCGAAGCTGAGTATCGAGCCATGTCCGCTGCTGCTTCTGAAATTACTTGGCTCGTCCGTCTTCTTAAAGAACTTGGCCTCTCTAGTTTACAGCCAGTTACACTTCATTGTGATAACAAATCTGCGCTTCACATTGCTACCAACCCCGTTCTTCATGAACGCACCAAGCACATTGCTATTGACTGTCACTTCACTCGTGAGAAAGTCATGGACGGTCTACTATAGCTTGCGTATCTTCCTACTGATCAGCAGCTTGCCGATGTCCTCACTAAGATACTTCCTTCCCATTGGTTCCAAACATTACTTTCCAAGCTTGGTATGGTTTCCTCCACCCCAAGCTTGCGGGGGGGGGGGGGGGGGGGGGGGGGGGGGGTGTTGATATATTACCTTCTGGAAGCATGACACAATAACAAGCTGTATTTATCATTGCTTGTTAAGCATAACAATATACGGTTATAACAATAGCATTTGTAAAATAGCACCCTCTTGTACAGCTCATCAATTGTAGTAGTGGTCCACCTTTGTATATAAAGAGAGCTATTCTCTCCTGCCTAGTACTGTAGCTTTCATTTTCAAGAAATAATAAAACAATACTTTCTCTCTCCCTTACCTTCTTCTTTCTTTGCTTCTCATGGCACTTCAATGGCGGAAAACCCACGGCTCCAAATTGTAACACCTTCTATTTGTTGTTTTCGTATTGCCTTGTTCGAGCAACCACTTTCCATGCTTTGACTCCTTCAAGGCGTGGTTCCCCCTTTAATGAAGCTTCATTTGCCCCACGTTAAGCACCTCACCGATCGTTTCAAACCTCAAACAACACATCTCGACACATCCTCAAAGTCCTTCTCCAAAGTACAAGCTAAGACATGTCTAGCCATGGATATTCAATCAAGAACAAAAGTGAGTAAAGTTACTGCGAATAAACGCACAAAAGAAAAATAAATAAAAAAAATCAAGATTAAAGGCATATTAAATCAAGTGAACCCTAAAACCAATTCCAGAAAAAGAAAGTTGTTATTATGAGTAACAAATTAAGATAAGTTAGCTAATACACACAAATAAAATCAAATCAAAATTAAGCATGAAACATAAGATAAAATCACTCTTGTTTAGTTATCTATTTACAATCTGTCAAGGAACCAACTCAACCAAAAGTTTAAGCTGGTGATCGAGGCCCCAAAATATATTATATACTGTAACACAATCAACTAGAATTCTCTTAAACCTTCTCCTTTTTTTTACCCATTATTAACAATTTAAAGAAGAATAGGAGGTTCAAATTATTTAGTTAAGTGTGTCACGTGTGGAGTAGTAAAACCCAAAAAAATTCAAAAATGAAATAGAAAAGTTAAATCCTTTAAGAACAAAACCATAAAAGGATATTGCAATTGAGAGAGAAAGAAATATATGTTTGTATGATGTAATAAATGAGATGAATCAACTTATCAGTAGATTGAAGATCAAATGCTAATATGAAAACTTGATTGAAATGTGAGGGAAATAAGGTTGGAAGAAGGGAGAAACTGTTACATAAGGTTCATTAAGTGGTATCACATGCCAAAACCTCGATTAGTCAAACTCCACTTTATGGTCAACTAATGGATTCTGTTACACGGTAGTGTTCTGCAAATGTTTATGTCATATAAGGAAGTTTTTAATTAAAAAAATAGGTAGTTTTTTTGCAAATGGTGGTATACATTAGGTTGTTGTGTATTTTTTTCCTTAGAAATATTAAACTACTAGTATATGTTCTCGTGTAATGCACGGATGCATTAGTTTAATAATATATATGATTTTTTTAATTGAATATTCATCATAACAAAATTTTACTAACTTAAAATATTATTAGTAAAATTAATCTATTTTTATTGATAAAAAGTAATTTTTACTAATGAAAATTTTCTTACCAAGTAAACTGATTTCTAAGTAAACATATCAATTTATAATTTACTAAACAAAGGCTAAATTAGTATTAAAGCATTATATTTAATCTAACTACACCTATGAAATGAACATTTTGCATAGCTATGCAAAACAAACACTTCATTCATGACATGTACTTACAAATGTAATATTCTTAATCATAATTGTTGGCCATTAATTGTTTTTGTAATTTTTCTAAATAGATTTACTGATATATATATATATATATATATATATATATATATATATATATATATATATATATATATATATATGTATGTGAGTGCACAATGAAATAGTTTTTACCCCATACATATTGATATATATAATCAATATTTTATATATTAGGAAAGTCAATATTAAATTCAATCAAAAAGTTAACAGAATATGTATTTGATAATTTTTATTGTGGAAAGTTTTATTGGGCGGGAATACCTCTCTTGCAACATTGACACATGTCATATTCTTTTATTGTATTAGTAGATAGTATGATATGATATGATTCATTTATCGCCCTTAGTTTGTGATTATTGTTTAAGCTATAAGTCGACTGATTTCGTTAAGTGGTAGTGTTTTACAAATCTTTATGACAAAAAAAGTAGTTTTTATTAAAAAATAAAAGGGAAAATTACATTAAAAACTCTCAACTATTCGCGGTTTAATTATAAAACTCCCAACAATTGATTATTATATAAAACTCCCAATTCTAGGTCCATGTTATATTTAAAGTCCAAAATGACTTATAACCTGAAAATTTGGTTTTTGTTGAGAAGTAGTGAGACCAAATTGTATTTATTAATCACCTCACCTTTTTGACCTTACACGACCTTCCAAGTATCCTCCCATTTTAACAACATGGTAACCGGTTAAACAGGTTATAAAATTGTATCGGTGCTTTAAATTTAAATTGGGCCTAAAGTTGGGATTTTTGAATAATAATCGATAGTTGGGAGTTTTATATTTAAACCGTGAATAGTCGGGAGTTTTTAAAGTAATTTTTCCAAAATAAAATAGTAGTTTTTCGCATAAGATGGTATACAATAGGTAGTTTTATGTATTTTTTTTCTTAGAAATATTGAACTATTTATTCATTGCCCTTAATTTGAAATTAGTGTTTGATCTATAAGTCAATGAGATCTTTATTTCGTCATAATGTAAAGATTATTAATATTAATTTTTTATAAGTTTTCATCATACATAATTAGTACTATTAAGGATTAAATTAGTGCATTAAATTGTAATGAAAGTATTTTTGAAACATAAGAAATACATATATACATATATATCTATATATACAATAATTAAGTTTAAAACTTATTTTCTTCCAATCGTTATTTTTTCATAAAATCTTATTTATACAAACTATTAACGTTAAACTCAATAGGGTAATTTGGGGGTATACGTGTGTGAATCACGTGGCCCCCAACTAGTATTAACAAAATGAGAAGATCACCTAAAATAGTAGACTCATACTTCCTCCGTTCCGAAATACTCGCTACATTTCGATTTTGTGCACTATTCATCGTTTAAGCTTATTTTATATATTGCGACTAATGTGTAAGTAAAAATATAGTCAAGTGTAGGGGTGTTCAATGGGCCGGGCCCCCGTTTTGAGCCCTTATCCGGCCCGTTTTTAGAAGGGCTTTGTAAGGGCCGGGTCGAAAATGGGTTGGGCCGGAAACGGGCTTTACTTTATGTAAAATGAAGCGGGCTATAAAAGGGCTCAATAAGGGCCTCAAACGGGCCTTTGTAAATAACATAATTAATGTATAATTTAAATATTATAAATGACAATGTCAATAAAATTATTAATATTTTATTAGTTTTTTTTATTATAAATGATAATTTAATTGTTATAAATTGAAAAATGGGGATTAAAAATATTTTTAGTAGTAAAAATGGGCCGGATCGGGCCGGAACGGGCTTTCAAAGCCCGGCCCATTTAAAGCCCATATTAATTTTAAAGGGCCCTTATCCGGCCCGGCCCATATTTACTTAAGCCCGGCCCGACTCTTATCCGGCCCATTGAACATCCCTAGTCAAGTGGGATCTTGTTTGAATTGTCTAATCGCATACTTTCATAATATTAAATTTTTATAATTTTTAGATAAGTATAGTTTAAGATATTAATGATCAAAATTGTGCATTGAATTGTGTAAAAAAGTGAAATGTAGCAAGTATTATGGAACGGAGGAAGTATATAACATTGGATACTTTAATTTAAATAAAAATAAGGGGACCATTAAAAATTGTTTGACTTAAAAAAGAAATGTGACAATAAGGTCAATTGTCTAAATAAAAAAGGGACAACTAAAAAGAGTTAAAAAGAGTATAACGATATAGTAGTACAACTAGATAGTGCCCGTGCGATGCACGGTTTTATCAAATTTTATGCGTATAAATAAATAAAAAAACAATTCCTAGTAAAAGTATAATGTATTAACTATCTCATAATATCCAATACATTCAATAATATTCATTTTAAAAAAATTGAAATTTTTTTTATAAATAATTAAAATAAAAAATATAATATATAATTTGCTAATAGATTAAATAAGATTTGACCTAAAAAGTAAAAAAAAAAACAATTAATAAGAAAAATAATATATTCAAAATAAAAAAGTAGAAAGTCCAAGATCATAATAACAATGACATCATCATCTAATTTAGGAGGGAAAATTTTTAATATGAAAGCGAGACGTAAGCAATTTTGAAAGGTGATGATGTAATCGTGTTTTGTTTTAGTAATAGTTATAGATAGATGGGAGAGAAGAACTTGTTTATTACTAACTAGTATAGAATCCCGTGCAATGCACGGTTTTTTAGCATCGGCATATATGAATATAAATATATTAATTAAAAAAATAAAGCCTGAGATATTATGTACTCGTAAATTACTCAATTTTTACAATATATGTATAAATTAAATTTGTAATATTAAAAATTGTCTACAATACATGATGCGATTTATGCGATATATATATTTAATAATTTACTCAATTTAGCCATAAATAAATAATAGTCAAAGATAATTTAATGGTAGAGATATTGGTCATTTGATTATTCCATGTGAGAAATAATCTGTTATCTTTGACTGCATTCATTTAGGCAAATTAAAAATTGTGACATTTGATACAAAAATAATTCAAATACCATAAGTTCAGAAATTATTTACGGTTTAATAAATTATTCCTTAAATTAATTATAATATTCTAATAAATTATTTCTTAAATTAAGCAAGCATTATTATAGATTAAATTTATAATATTAAAAATTGTCTACAATACATGATGCGATTTATGCGATATATATATTTAATAATTTACTCAATTTAGCCATAAATAAATAATAGTCAAAGATAATTTAATGGTAGAGATATTGGTCATTTGATTATTCCATGTGAGAAATAATTTGTTATCTTTGACTGCATTCATTTAGGCAAATTAAAAATTGTGACATTTGATACAAAAATAATTCAAATACCATAAGTTCAGAAATTATTTACGGTCTAATAAATTATTCCTTAAATTAATTATAATATTCTAATAAATTATTTCTTAAATTAAGCAAGCATTATTATAGATTAAAACATCAATGCATATTAGGCAGTATTAATTGAAGAAAGAAATTTGTTAGCTTTTAACCAATAGAAAAATTACAAATGGCACACCTTCTCTTACATTGACATTTGTCATTTCCCAAGAATTTTATTAGAATGTATGATATCCTTCCAAACTGGAATTGCACCATTCACCAATACCCATTTTCTCTTTAATTCTCAAAGATATTAAAAGAGAAGATATGAAAGAAAAAAAAGATTCACTTTTCTTTGACAATATAAAAAGCATTATGTACTCCATATTAACTACATAAACTATACTATATAGTACTCCCTCCGTTCTTATATGTGTGTCCTATTTGAAGATTTCACACATATTAAGATAGTGGAAATCTTTGTTGATTGTGGGTATTATTTTGTTATAATAGTGGTGTGAATTAATGATTGTATTGGTATTATGAGAGAGAAAATATAAATAATTATTATAAATGGGATATTAGAAGAGAGAGGTGGATATTTTATTATAATAGTGGTGTGAATTAATGATTGTATTGGTATTATGAGAGAGAAAATATAAATTAATTATTATAAATGGGATATTAGAAAAGAAAGGGGGATATTTTATTATAATAGTGGTGTGAATTAATGATTGTATTGGTATTATGAGAGAGAAAATATAAATTAATTATTATAAATGGGATATTAGAAGAGAAATGGGGATATTTTATTATAATAGTGGTGTGAACTAATGATTGTATTGGTATTATGAGAGAGAAAATATAAATTAATTATTATAAATATGATATTAGAAGAGAGAGGGGGTGAAAAGAGGGTATCAAAACTTTCCATTTTAGGAAATGAGACAAACATATGAAACTACCCGTTATAGTAATGTGAACAATCAAAAAAGAACGGAGGGAGTATTTATTCTTCTATTTTATTTATAATTGATAGTAATACTCTTCTAAATAATCTATCACTATTGATTTGCTTTAAAAAAAATGTATCACTATCAATTTTAATTATTCAAACTAAAGGCAGAAGTATATGTTTATGGTATTAATACTACAGGGTTGTTCATAAAAACTATAGGGTTGTTCATAAAAACTATAGGGTTGTACATAAAATCTATAAACTTTCTTTATTATCAATTATTTTTACTTTTAAGATAATTAAATATAAAAATTAAAAATCATTATATATATATATATATATATATATATATATTTTTTTTTTTTTTTTTTTTTTTTTTTTTTTTTTTTTTTTTTTTTTTTTTGTCAAATGATATGTATATATATATATATATATATATATATATATATATATATATATATATATATATATATATATATATAGATTTAGGATCAAATGAGAAGGATTTTAAAATGAGAAGGATGAGAAGGATTTTTATTTCATTTTTTTGGTTACTATATATACAAAAAAGGATACTATGTTGTAAATTAAGAACATTCTAAAATTTATGTCATAGTTACTCTTCTGTGTAACATAGTGACTTTTACAATTATGAGTTTTTGGTCTCATCGTGACCGTAGGTTTTTTTATTTTAGTGAAATCAAGGGTGTAGAATCCTTCTCACCCTTCTCATTTTCAACCCCCTTCTCATTGGATCCCTCCCCTATATATATATATATATATATATTCCAAGGCAAATATGTATTGCTTTTTTTCTTTGAGTTGAAGGCAAATATGGTTAATTACTCCAAGTTGTACTCCCATGAACTAAAGACTAAAGATGAGAAAATATGTTATAAAAAGATAAAAAGAATTATATTATTATTATTGAAGAGTATGAAAAGAGAGCCACGTAGAGTAAGGCTGGAAAGTTTAAAAATTGCATGATTTTGTGAAAAGTAGAGTCAATTGCTTAGTTGTTGGTGATGTATACTTACAGACCTGCTATCTATACCAGCTTTTTAGGGTCGCTATTCTTGTTCCCAACATCTCAGGAAACAGTAGCCGGACAATGAATTAAGAAGACTGCTTAATTATAAAAATAATTAATTAAGTTGTTCAAAATTATATTTGAAAAACACCCGAACATGATCTGCACCCGGTAAAACCGAACAAATTATTTACCGATGACAACCCGAGACCGATTGAAACTCGATACGAACTTCAACCGACACCGAATAACCGACGCGACTCGAGTGTGACCCGCCATAACAGAAATCCGAAATGTAATCGATCTGAAATACAACCAAATAAAATGAAACCCATCTGACCGACCCGATCATCCGAATGAACACCTCTCTAATAATAAAAAGATGTATCATGTATATATGAATGTTAAATTAATGGTCGCTTTGTAAAGATTTCCATTAAAAGTATTGCACGGGTGGCTATTTAATCTTTATTTTACTATACTACCTCTCCATCATCATCGTCATTGAATGATACTAGTAATTTGCAATACTCCCATACTTATCCAAATGACCAAATAAAAAAAGTGAAACTTTTACATTTCTTTGCAATATTTCTTGTAGAGGAGGTCATCTTTAAAGTTTTATAAAGTGATGATTGATGCAATATGCATGACACTATTTAATTAATCGTTTTGTTTCATTAAAGAAATTACAAAACATATAAAAATGGGCCACAAAAGTTAAAGGATTGGAATGACAGCACTAAATGAATGGGATTCTAGCTTCTTTAATTAATTATTTCATCATTTATTCCCATCATTAAGTTAAATTTTTTTGTTAATGTAAAATTGTATAGTCTTCAAATAAGCCAATAATCCTATGATTAAGTTTCTATTTATAATAGTTTTTTATAAAAAAAAATTAATGGTAGCTCCTAATATCAAGTAATAAGCTAACGAATAGTATTTGAGACGAATAATTTATAATAATGTAATGTACAATTGGATACTTTGTACATATTTAAAGTCATCTGTCAAGAGAAATAGCCAACTCAGTTCATGTTTGAGTACGCATGCAATAGTAGTATCTATGATTCTCCATTAACCGTATAGAGAAGGTGAGTGGAGAATAGCAATATAGAATAAGTTGAATACACATTTATACAACAATCTGATTTTTTATATAGCTACATTTCTCTTTTTTATGTGCTGATGAAAGTTTTTTAGTATATGTGTACAATTTAATACTTCCTCCGGTCCAGTTTACTAGTCCCATTTGACTTTTCACACATGCCGAGACAACATTTTAACCCTTAATATCTCTAATTATTCTTAATCAAAAATTATAAAAAATTAATATTAATAATCCTTGTATTGAGACGAATCAAACAAGATCCCACATGACTATGTTATAACTTATAGATTAAGAGTAAAATAAAAATTAAGAGTAATGAGTGAATAGTACCAAAAATCAAATGGGACTAGTAAACTGAATCGGAGGGAGTATTAACTGACATTTAAAAATGATGGACTAGAGGATAGCCATATGCCTAAATTTCACTTATGCATGCATAAACTGTTAAACTCCTAATTGCATGGCCCTGCAACAAAATAACAGAAAAGAATCTATTTCTCTCTCTTTATCCACCCACAAACAAATAAACCTTATTTCTCCCAAAATCTCACCTACCCATTTCACAATTTTGGTCAGGAAAGAGAATTCAAAGATACCCATTTCAAGATTCATTCAAAAAAAAAGAACCCCAAAAAATGGCTCTATTAGACTGTTTATATCATCAGTATACTCTGTTTTTAGTAATAATGGTAGCCTTAATTTCTGAGGGTTTATGTGTAGGAGTGAATTGGGGGTACCATGGCAACTCATCAATTGCCGGCAGATATGGTAGTTCAGATGCTAAAAAATAATGGGTTTGATAAATTGAAGCTGTTTGAAGCAGATGATAAGATTTTGAATGCTTTAATTGGAACTGAAATTGAAGTAATGTTGGCGATTCCTAATAACATGTTGGAGAAAATGAATATGGATGTTGATGCTGCAATTGCTTGGGTTCATGCTAATGTTTCTACTTACTTTTACTCTGGTGGTGTTAATATCAAGTTCAGTTTCAATACTTTTTTGTTCATGTCTAATTTTGATTCTTTAGGGTTCTTAATTTTGTTATCTTGCTGTTTTTGATCTTACATGTGTTAAATCTTTGATGGGTATTTTTTGTTTTGGATCACACTTTTGAACTTTTTTGTGGGTCTTGATTTAGAAATGTGGGTTTTTCTCTGTTTTTCTTGATTCTTGATTTTTAGCATGATTGTCAAATTGTATATTAGACTTGTTTCTTGATAAATTATACTCCCCCTTTAGTCATTTTGCTCCATTTGTGAATGATACAAAAATTAAGGAGTTGAGTTCGGTACGTTAATTCAGAAATTAGAGAGTATAGAGAGTAAAAGTACACCAAAGTAGTAAAAATCATATCAAAACTGGAATTTGGGCAAATTTATTGGGACAGATTAAATGTAAAATAGAATTAAATTTATTAGAATGGATTACTTGCATTTCTTTCGGCTGTATTGTATGAGATCGTCTCACAGTGACACAGCCTCAAAACATGAAGCCATAAGCTAAAAATTTAACATAAGTATAAGGCATGTCTCACAGTGGGAATCGTCTCATACAAGAATTTGCGCATTTCTTTAGAAATAAATTAGAAAGCTTGGTTATGAATATGATTGTTCTATACTACATGTTTTAACTAGTTTAAAGTAGTTCATTTCCAAATTTTGAATGAATTTTCCTTGAATTTTAATTCCTGATTTTGGACTATAAATCAATGATCTCTTGCTTATTAAGCCATTGATTCTGGGTCTTAATCTTTTCCTGATTTTGTTCCTTCTTGTGCAGCTATGTTGCAGTTGGGAATGAGCCCACACTGCAAACCTACAATGGCACATACCTAAATTACATGTTACCAGCCCTCAAAAATATTCAAGAAGCCCTTAACAATGCTGGATTCGGGGATCGAATCAAGGCAACAATCCCCTTCAATGCAGATGTATATTTCTCTCCTGAATCAAACCCTGTGCCCTCAGCTGGAGATTTCAGACCAGAAGTTCGAGATCTTACTCTCGAAATTCTTCAATTTCTACACCAAAACAACGCCCCCTTCACCGTCAACATCTACCCTTTCCTTAGTCTATACGGAAACAAGAACTTCCCAATTGATTATGCTTTCTTTGAGGGCTCGAATGTGCCTATAAGAGACCAGGGTCTGATTTACACAAACGTATTCGATGCAAATTACGACACTCTAGTATCAGCACTAAACAAAGCAGGGTACCCTGACATGGAGATCATAGTAGGAGAAGTAGGTTGGCCTACTGACGGTGATATGCACGCAAATGTCGCGAATGCTAAGAGATTTAATCAAGGCCTTCTCGAACATATCCTATGTGGCGAAGGGACCCCAATTCGAAAGGGCAAAATAAACGTATACTTGTTTAGCTTGATCGACGAAAACGCAAAGAGTATTGCACCAGGGAACTTTGAGAGGCACTGGGGGATTTTCGAGTTCGATGGGATGCCAAAGTATGAACTCGATTTAGCGGGTATGCAAGAAGATCGAGTACTAATCCCGGTTGAAGGAGTGAAATATATGGTTAAACAATGGTGTGTTTTGAACCCTGATGCTAAAAATACATTGGGAAATTTGCCTGATAACATCAACTATGCTTGTAGTTTGTCAGATTGCACATCTTTAGGCTATGGATGTTCGTGTAATCACTTGACTGTTCAAGGAAATGCTTCCTATGCATTCAATATGTATTATCAAGTTACTGGTCAGGATACATGGAACTGTGATTTTGATGGGTTAGCTATGATCACTGATCAAGATCCATCAGACAGCACCTGTGAGTTTCCTGTCATGATTGATTACAGCTCTTGTAGGGGTCTGCACACTGGATTATTTGGGGTTTTATGGACATCTATTTTTGTGTGTGTATTGTTATTGCTTGTTCTGTGACACCAATGGAAATTTGGTAGTCATTGTAGAGGAAATTTAGAGGAAGAAATTATGTGCATTTGTATATTCACATTGAAATTCAGTGGTCTTTGAATTATGATGTAAATTACATTTTCCTACATGGGAATATAACAAAACATGATTTGATACTAATGGTACTTTAGAATATTGCAACATCTCTAATAAGCACAAACTATAAACAAGTTTTTAATATTACAGTCCACTGAGAGTTTCAACAAATTACAACATAAATAAGCACGACCTATAAACAAGCTACACTTAGATGTTATACATCTATCGGCTCCAAACACCAACTTATATCCTAATCGATTCAAGATAGGACCGGAAATATGATTCCTACTAATATCGGGAGCAGATTATACATCCCTAAGGATTAAAGTATTTTCCGATGTAAACAAGAGTTCCACTTTCATTTGCCGTAGACTTTGATTGATGAATTGTCTCCCATGTAGAGATTCTCCCATCCACAACATTGTGTAAAGTTTTGGACCATTGTTTACTCTTGCATACATGCCTCGAAGCCCCTAAATCGATCCACCAAGACATGTGTAACCGCCCCGAATTATGTAGGCAAGGACTAATTGGAATTTAGTATTAAACAAGCGGAAGCTCACTTTTGCCAGCACAATTAAGGGGGTTAAAAGGTTTAACCAATGTCCAAGTAAAATACTTGAACCAAAACCAAAGCAATATAACGGAAGTCTTAACTGTCCAAAATAAAGGAAAATTACAACCAAATCGAAATAACTCTGAAGTTCGAATTACATCTTTAAATAGTTCAAATCTAAACAACTGTACTAATACTCTCTCAGATACAATAAAGAGATCTAAACAAAAAGGAAGTCAAACTCCAACTCAAGTTCATCCTTCACTCGCATATCACTTCTCCGTCGAGGTGCCATGGGGGTTCACTATTAAAAAAACCATTGGAAAACATACAAAGCACAGTATCAACAAAAGGCCGAGTATAACACATTAGTGTCCGTCAAACAAGTTGTTAATACATTTTTGTTTGAGTAAATTCATTTTAAAAGATGCTTTTTCATTTGATAAATCATATATCATTCAAACTCAATTCAATGGTTTCATAATAATTCCAAGTTCTCATTTTTCATCATAAATCATAAGATCTCAATGGATCCAAATCAACTTCAAACTCAAATTATAAGTTTGCATGGGTACTCTGTGAGTCATCCCGTGACTCGGTTGGTAGTCGGTCTACCGTCCGCGACATGTCCGGCAATTGTAACACAATGGTATTGTGTACAATACACGCTCAGCATTGGTGAACCATTTAATCATGCACACAACATTTGTTGTGGCATATGTACCCGCCATTTAGGCTAAAACATTTTTGTATATAATATATTTCTTGGAATTCCAATAGCATTTGAAAAGTCGTAAATATCAAATTTTCCATATGATAAATATATTCTTTGTAACATAGTAAAATATACTTTATTTGCAACATAGCAAAAATCAAATCATAATCTTTCCCATATGGGTAAAACATGCTTAGTATCATCAAACATAAACTTTGTATTATATTGGGGCATCACTAGCATGTATGGAAATGCATCGTAACAAAAAGTGATTAAAATTCAATATGATTTTTCAAGGAAACCACTAAAATGTTTTGTTTCAATCAAAGAGTTTTGAAATTCATTTAAAACAACTATAATATAGTTCATAAGTCTACAAAATCATTATGACAAAAGATTTCATAAAACACTATTTTCTTAAATACAAGATAGTTTTGCTGGTAATAAAATCGATAATTGATTTACAAAATACATATTAACTCTCCAACAAAGCCCAAATTAATCAAGTCATTATAATAACTTAAATAAAATGAATTTAAGGTTGTCCCATCAAATTATAATCTTTTATGTCAATTTATAATAATTTTACGATTATTTTCGACAATTTAGGTATTTACCGTTATTTAAATGATATCTTAAATCCGTAAAACTTGAAAACCATCTAAGTTAATCTTATTCATACTATGTAGATTATTAATATAATTATAACTTTTTTATATAGGTCTATTTTTATTCAAATTTAATTATCAATATTACACCTTTTAATAATTAAATAAGTTTTATTAATTAAATAAATTAGTAATAATTAATAATTAGCTTAATAAAATTTTACCAAAATTCTAGAAGTCATATACTAATTTTATTAAACAATTTAAACTTATAAATGTCATGTATGATATTTTATCTTTTCTATATAGACATTTTATCGATAAATCAAATAAAATCGGTTTAAAATTATTTAAGTTCGAATAAAATAATATAAAATTTTTATAATGTTCCAAAACCTATTTTAAGGAATATAAAATTTTAAGTAACCATAAAAAAATCGTGTGGGGTATTTTTAATAATTAATATTGTTATTTTACCAATAAAGCGAATAAAATTTATTTAAGTCCATATATAGTCACAATAATCCATATTAATTTTTGTACATGTATCTACTGTTGATTTAAGTGTCTCATAAAATTTTCAAGTCCAAAAGACTTCATTTAATTGAAAGTTTCCCAATTTTCCGCTGGTATACCTTACCGGTTTGTGACCGCTAGAATAGGTGAAAGTTTCCCATTGAAAGAGTACATCATCCCTTCCATTTATGCAGATTTTGTTTACTTCATTTTCTTACTAACTTTCAATTTTTCACTTGTTACAAATTCTTCTACTTCTAATTTCTTTCTTACAAGCTTCTTCCTTAATTTTTGTATTTCTTATAATTCCTTCTCATTTTTACCCCTTTTGCATTTTTAAAGGTAAATTCATTGATGTTGAATATGTATTCTCCTTTATTATCATCTCAATCTAGAACATCCCACAAAGATATTCTAACCCCACAACTCCATTTTTGAATTGCCCATTATACCAAAACTTCAATCTAATTAAATCACTAAGATTAGCCTAAAACCAAGCAAAAACGAAATTAAATCCAAATTTTAAATGAAAACCGAAATTGAACATATAAATGAACAAATTGAAATAATTGTCTATTTTAAAACCCTAATTTTCTGAGTACACAAAGTTTAGGAATAAATAATGCAATTGAGAAGAATAAACTTACCATAACATATGGATATGTAGCTTGAGTGAGTTTGAGTTATCTTCTTCATAAGTTTTCTTCGAAGGTTAAGTTGCAGGGTGTTAATGGTGATGAAGGAGAGAGAAGAGGCAGTTTGGGTTGCTGTATAGTTGAGCTAATTCAATTACTCAATAAAGTAATCCAAAACAGTGGTTAATTTTCTCAAAATAAAAAAAAATAATAAATTCTTCTAATTAGCCGGTCATAGGTAAAGAAGGATACCAAAGGAAAATTGGGAGTAAACTTCGTATTATTCAGGGTTAATTGAAAGTTCGTATTGTTGTAGGGAAATTAGTGAAAGGTCGTATTATTCAGGGTAATTTTTCCTAGGGAAAATTACTTTTAAAACTCCCAACTATTCGTGGTTTAAATATAAAACTCCCAACTATTGATTATTATTCAAAACTCCCAACTTTAGGCCCATTTTAAATTTAAAGCACCGATGCAATTTTATAACCTGTTTAACCGGTTATCATATTGTTAAAATGGGAGGGTACGTGAAGAGTCGTGTAAGGTCAAAGGGGTGAGGTGATTGATAAATACAATTGGATCTCACTACTTCTCAACTAAAACCAATTTATCCCGTTATAAGTCATATTGGACTTTAAATATAAAATGGGTCTAAAGTTGGGAGTTTTAAATATTAATCAATTGTTGGGAGTTTTATATTTAAACTGCGAATAGTTGGGAGTTTTTAATGTAATTTTCCCTTTTTCCTATTTATTTTATATTTTACCGTTTTCTAACTTACCGATTATTAATAACCGAGTAAAAATTATTAAGGTCTTTAAACGTCAACAAAATATTCCCAAAATTTTACCAATAATAGTTACTGTCCATATGAGTATGTGATAAAAATTTCAAGTCCATATGTTTTCATTTGGTAATTATTTTATATTTTACTATTTCACAATTTATCGATAAATAATTTAACGATTTCTCAAAAATCATGAAAAAATTCCAAACAAAATATATTCTGGCCAAATCTTGTTGGAGACATTATAATATGGTTTTATTAATTATTTTTGGTGATCAAGAGTTAATCTAATACAATGTTTTATAATAAGAGTATTTAACACCATAAAATCCCTTAAAATATCGATTTAACGAATAAATTGCAACCAAATTATTCAAGAGATTTTTTTTATATGTAGCTACTGGAAATTAATTTTAAAATGCATTTCAAATATTTTCCAAATCCATATAACCATTTCCATCAAAAATATTTTCACAAAGTAGTGTAAATCATGCCTTTAATCAAACAACAATTCTTAAAATCAACATGCATGATGCCCACAATAATAATACATGTAATAAATCTTTGCATGCTCAAAATTATCATTTTGATATCATTTTTCAAGATTTAAGAACTTCTCTTTGGGAATTTTATTTTTAAAAACAAGTTCATACAAAACTTTTCCAACTTGTTCTTAAACCCTTTAAAAATCACCCCATGTGACATACCTCGATCCTTAGCTCCGAAAGCACTCCTTAACCTTTGGTACAACTTCTCAATAACTAAGATCCAACTCCTTTGCTACAATTATTTTTAAAGAATTCAAAATAGCATTATTTCGGATCTTTCTATGTAATTTAATGACTTTTGATTTCTAACTAAAAATTGTTAGATTTACTTACTCTTTGATATTTTTTTACTTTGGAGATTGATTAGTGTTGAGCAACACTTGTTGAACAAGTCCCACAACTTGAGAGTTTTTGGCTAGGAAACAATAATAGGAGATTGTAAGTTAATGGAAGAAAAATGTTTTTAATTTCCTTCTTTTAGCCTAAATTTCTAGGCCTTCTTAAGAGATTATTTTTCTTAGTTATTATAATGAAATACCCATTTTATAATAATCTTAGTCTATAGAAAGATTTCATGTAAAAAGAATTTTACATGAACAAGTTTTAACAAAACAAGTGAAATAAAGGAATAAGCATAACTTACTCTATTCTTGGTGGATTTCTTCAAGTTTAGTGTCTATGGAAAGCTCTTGAAATGAAGATTATTTTCATGGGAGATTTGAGTTTATAAACATAAATTTTCAGAAGTTTTAGATGGGTTTTTGAAGAAGATTTTATGAGAAAAGAAGGTGTTTTTGCTAGGAATTGTAAGATTGAACTTCTATTGTACTTATGGATGAATTTAGGAGTAGAATGAAGAGTGAAAGAAGGTTGATGGAGCTGAAAATCTGAACAGCAAATATGTCTTGATTTATCATATTTGCATGTTTGTTATGATGGTGTTTTTGGGTAAGAACAAAAGGGGCTTTGGGTAGAAAGTTTGGTGGAGTGTGTAAGTGGGTTTTGGGGCTATAAGAGGGTAGTATGGCAGCTAGGGGGCTGCTGTTTTGGGGCTGATTTGAGGTGATTTTTTATCCTCAATTTGGTCTATTATGGTGCAAGAAATGTTTATCTAAGATAGTTTAAAATTTGGGTAAAAATTGTTGTACATGTAACAAGTTATGTAACTTGTATTTCATGTGTAAAAATCACTTGTATATATGTATGAAATATTTATTATTCCCAACATGGGTAAATAAAGTTTTCGAATAAGTATTATAATTTTTCCAAATTGTTGTGGGTAATTGCTCAACTTTAAGTTTTACCTCCAAAGTTTACTGTAGAAACGTATAGAGACGATGAAGTGTAACAAGAGGGGGGGGGGGGGGTGAATTGTTGCTCGTCGTTTATAGAGTATTTTCGCCCTTTTCTTGCGGAATTTTGTATATTGAAAATACTCAAAACAAAATGAAGAAAACTTAAAGAAACACAATGATTTTAACGTGGGAACAAGAACCACGACCCACTAGGGATTTCTCTTCTCTATTATTTTATGTAAATCACTTCTCTATTACATAAAATATTTCTCCTTCTCCTTCTCCTTCTCTTCTTCTCTCGGTTTCTTTCTTGTTCTCCTTCTCTATTCTCTTTTCTTTTCTCTCTTCTCTTTCTCACTTCCCCCTTAGACTTACCCAAGTCTAATTACAAATTCTCTCAAATAAACCCTTTACAAGATTTATCTAAATATGGATGAACAACTTTGGAATAGCACAAGGAATAGATCTTGGAATTAATAAGACTTTAAGAACATTCAAGATCTCCTATTCTTGATTTTTGAGACTCACGAAATTTGGGCACAAAATATTTTCGGAAATATTTTTCTCTCAATGTTGATCGCCAAAGATTTGTGCCGGTTAAAAAAATGAATTTATATGCCTTTTAGATTTAGTTAACCCATAATCCCATAATCCAAAGATGTGGGATATGTGGGCTAAAAACGTGAGGAGGAAAATAACTTCCTTGGTGGTTATTCCAAGTCAATCTTTGACTCTAGCTAAAAATAGCCAAGATCCTAAACTTTAGGAGGCTTATTTTTAGGAGTTAGTTATTTAATTCTTTGATTTATTCCTTGTGCATTCTATAGTTATTCATCCGTACAACAAGACTAAAAAGATAAGAATTAAAATAATTTTCTTGATTAATTTTGTTGACTTCTTCTCTGACCGGTTTCGTTTGGAACAACGTACTGTCTCTATCTGCAACTTCATCAGTTTTACTTTTGACTTCCAAAGTGATCTTCTCTATTGACTTTGTTGACTTTGACTTTGACTCGTACGATTGCCATTGACCAGTCCTTAGGTACCATCGACGATTATGATAATCGGATATATTACCTACAAAACAATCTCTACAAATATTTTGTTTGTTTATTATTGTTAAGTCATCATCAAAACTCAAATGGGCCAACATTTACGTTATTTCTTACGATTCATAACCACGTTACAAATTAACAGGTTTCAAATCATTGTAGAAATTTTTTTAAATTACTATCACCACTAATTAAAAATATTTAGACATTTTCGTGATTAAAAAGAGATTACTTTATGTGACTATTTCAACATGTCATCATCATGCACGATATTCACAATAGAATCCATAGAAGATGATCTCAAACCAAAATTTTCATCCAAAATAGCAAAATTACCTTTAGTAGGACGGTCTTTGCTTGTAAAAGCATTGCCCTTCATCTTCTTTTGTTTTTTCTTGAACACAAAGTAATTTTTCTTGTGATGTTCGGTCTTTCCACATTCCCAACAAGCATTATCATTTGTCTTTTTCTTGCCTTGGCCTTTAGGGTTTCTTCCTCTTGTCTCCACTTGTTGAAGCCTTTTCATCATGTATCACCATGTTGATTGTTGAGAGATTGGGATGGTCTCCTCTTGAACTTTTAAGTTCTCTTAAACTTGCCTCAACTTGATGATGTTGAGCGAGTTCTGAGAGAGTAATGTATTCCATTTTTGTGTTTGAGGGCATGTTTTACATCCCTCCTGTTATGAATGGTGTGACTTGAGTCCACCAAAATAAATCAAGTATGACTCTTAGGATGGAATCTTTATGAGAGTAAGTTAATGGGTGAATAAGTGTGTGATTTAGTATGGGTGTTTACGATGAAGGTTAAGAGTATGTTAAATGCATAAGTTACTTAATTGTATTGATTAAGGTTATTATTCAAGGAATTTAAGGGAATAACGAATGATTGAAGCTCAACAGTTTAGTCCAGCAGTTGGTGCTCGAACAAGGCATCATTACTCAAACAAGCGCCTTGAACGAGCTGTATAAATCAGAACAAACAGAAGCTCCTGAAGTAAAGTGCTCGAACGAGCGGTGGTAGGCTCGAACGAGCACGCACAATGCAGCAAGACAGAAGCTGCTTTACAGAAGAGCTCGAACGAGCATTTCTTGGATTGAACGAGCACATCAGGCCTGGGTGCTTTGGTTGCTTCTGTTCTTGACTATTCTTATTCCTGGGCTGTTATTCCACTTTGCTATTTACTCTTAGACTTAATTATTATGTTTCTTATTAATTGTAAACACTAAACTCCACTATAAATAAGGAGCCTCATGAGCCATAGAAAATAATCCACAAAAAAATCATCCCACAAAAATACCCCAAGCCAAACACTTAGCCTCATATCTTCTCTAATTGTAATTTCTCAAATTATAATAATATAAGAGATACTACACCGGAGGACGTAGCCAAAATTTGGTGAACCTCGTAAATATTTTGTGTCATTTTATTATTGCATTTTATCTCTTACAAACATCGAGTTTATATTTTGCGTAATTTGTTTCACAAGACTTCACATATTTCGATCTTGGTGGTGTTAGTGGTTGAAACACGTCGTTCGATCGCTAATACGTCATCGTTTTCAATTGGTATCAGAGCCAAGTTGTTATTATCGTCGTGTAGAGGTCGTATTGGTGTAACATGGCAACCATGAAACTCGATATTGAAAAGTTTGATAGGAGCGTTAACTTTGGCTTATGGCAAGTCAAAATGAAGGCAATATTCATACAAAATGGAGTGCACAAAGCACTTAACGGTAAAGAGAAGATGCCCGAAGGCACAAGTGAGGCGAGATAGGAAGAAATGGATGCGAAGGCCCTTTCCGCCATATAACTTTGTCTATCTTATGAAGTTTTGAGAGAAGTTGTAAAGGAGGAAACTTCTAAAGGCATTTGGGATAAATTGGAATCACTCTACATGGAAAAGAGTGTTACCAATGGACTTTTGTTAAAGAGTCGTTTGTATGATCTCCGATTGCAAGAAGGAAAGCCAATGAAACCGCACGTTGATGAATTTTACTCATATGGATTTGCGAAATATTGATGTAAAAGTGGATGATGAGGACTTGGCCATCTTATTGTTGGTTTCACTACCACCTTCATTTAAGCACTTTAGGGAAACCTTATTATATGGAAGAGACACGTTGAGTAATGAGGATGTTAGAAAGGCCTTAACTCAAAAGGACCTTATTGATTCTCAATTTGCTCAAAAGGAGTCCAAAGATCCCAATGATGCGTTGTTTGTGAAGAATGCGGGTAGGAACAAAAGGGGCATGATTTGCAACTTTTGTAAGAAGAAAGGCCACCTCAAGAAAGATTGTTGGAAATTAAAATCCAAACAATCCGATGAACGCAAGTCCAATAAAGCTATCTCCGCCGAAGCTAGCTATGTTGAAGGTGAGTTATATGATGTTGGTGCTCTCGTTGTTACCAATGAATACAAGGGTGGTGACTCATGGATTTTTGATTCGGGATGTTCGAGACACATGACGTTTCCTTGAAGGAAGTGAAGAGGATGAGCATTTTTTTGGAGTGCTTATCACATAGGCGACATTGAAGTCATCTGAAGTCATCGTATTCCTACTTGTTGCGTTTCCTTGCTTCCTCCAAAGTCTCATTCTCCTTCTCTGTCAGTTTTGGAGTGCTTATCACATAGGCGACATTGAAGGAAGTGAAGAGGATGAGCATTTTTTTTTCCATCTTCTGAATTCCACACCCAAAAACTAGTCCAATTTCATGAAGTTTGAAGTGAGTTCCTTAAGGCTTGCCATTAACACCCGGACATATCACAATAAATCATTACAAATATAATGCAGAAAATAAACTACAAATACAAGATGATGTTTGTAGTGTCTCTATTGTGTATGGCAATGGACTCTTTGCTTTGAATGTACCACGAAATGAAAAAATCGTAGTGAAGATTAGTTTGCAACGGTAATGTCACTCAGAAATCTTGATATAGATTGGAGGCGACTACAAGCTTTCCTATTGTGATATTTCCCCCTCAAAGGTACTTGAATTATGACAATCGAAATTCATAATGAAATACAATTAATCACTCTAACCGATTAGTATAAGCCGATTGAACTAAATGATTATGTGTTTATGAAGAGATTAAAATCAGAAAAACAATAAAAAAGTTTAAACTCTCTATTATATTTCAAGAGAATGAGAGACAAACGAAATCGGAAATGCTGTTCAAGATATGTTTGATCACCATGCACGCAGTGTGTTTTTTTAGAGTAGTATAACAATGATTCATTTTTAAAAATCATCTATTACTAATAGATCAGAACTTTTTTTTTAACTTAATTATCAAAATAATTGGGAAAATAGGAGCTCCCCCAAAATATTTGGAAAAATAAGCTTCTGGCCTGTTCGCTGTTACTAACAGCGAACAGATAGCTTATTGGGGCATTAATGGGCTGAAGGCTGGGTTTCGGGTCTCAGCTTTGTTCGCAGTTAGTAACTGCAAACAGACCAAAATGCTGAAACAGGTCTGTTCGGAGTTAGTAACAACGAACAGAGCTTTTTTAGCATTTTGGTCTGTTCGCTGTTACTAACGTCTAACTGTGAACAGACCTGCAGTATAAAAACAGGCAGTAGCTTTTTTTCGAGGCATTCTTCATTTCCACCCTTACTTAAAATACCATATTACACATCAAAGTAATTACTTAAAATACTTAAGGTAAAAAATTATATTACACATCAAAGTAATTACTTAAAATACTTAAAATACATAATTCGTCGTCCAAAATACAAATACCCAAAAAAATTGTTCAACAAAAAAAGTACACAAGTTAACTACGTTGGCGTTGTGTACAACAACGCCTGTTATGTCCTGTTCCATGGCATAAGCTACATTTGACACCTCTATCCGTACGATCATCCATCTCGTTACGCAATCTTCTAGACCGTGGACGTCTCTTTGTTCGAACTCTACTAGTATTAGCAATGAGACGAGGGCCATTGTATTCCCTCCATTGAGTAGAGTCAAGCACGGGTTCAAATTGTGGCTCATAGGTGCGCATGTAGCTAGTCGTGTGAAAACGACGATCGACTAATGGGTCTTCAGATAAGCTATATGCAGAACATACAGCTAAAACATGTGAACAAGGGTAGTGGAAAACCCGGATCTTCTTACATGTGCAAGTACGGTTTGCAAAGTTAACAGTATAACGCTTCCCGCCTTTGCGTTCTATTCGTTCGCCTTTTCCGATTGTCACTTCGTATTTGCCATATTGGTTATATAAAATGGCTCTACGTTGTGATATTGTGCCTTACGCTTGTTTGCTTCTATTTTTCTCTCCACATAGGGAGTGTACGGATGATTGGAAGCGAGTCGTTCCCTAGCTATTTCCCTTTTTTTGACGAACCACTTGTTCACACGGTAAAAAGTTAGTTCCACAATAGCTGCAACGGGTAAGAATCTAGCACCTTTCATGACGCCGTTGAAGACCTCTGTCATGTTCGTTGTAGCATAGCCATATCGGTGACCCTCGTCAAATGCTACTGATCATTTCTCTATATCAATGTCATTAATGTATGCAAAAGCCTCTTCACTCATATGACGAATGCGCCTTAAACCTTTGCTAGCTTTTGTCTTTTTCGTTGAAAAGCAGTAGCAATAAATACTTTCTTCACCTTAACATAGCGAATGCAAAAGCGATGGTACGCATCTAGAGGGGTCCACCCAATATCAACATCATTCATGGAAGCTATAATTCTTGGGTATCGATCACATATAACACATAGACCTCTTCTGCTGGTGACCCGATGCCGAATACATGCCATAAGCCATGACCAGCTATCAACATTTTCTTCCTCAACAAGAGCAAATGCTAATGGCATAAGTTGATTGTTCCCATCAATGCCAATAGCAGTAAGTAGCTTTCCCTTGTACTTTCCATACAAATGTGTACCATCAATAACCAGTACAGGAAGGCAAGATGCAAAACCATCAATGCAAGGCTTAAATGCCTAGAACAACCTTTTGAAAACATTGACACCAGGACTTTGTGATTTATATACCCATTCAACAGCCATATCTGGATGTGCATCTCTCATAGCCTGCATGTAACATGGGAGACGCTCGTATGACTCTTCCCAACTACCATAAATATCTGCGATTGCAGCTTGCTTTCCGGCCATGCCTTAAAGTAACTAATCCTGTGTTGGTACGTTGTGTTTACCATCTCAATGATCACACTGACCTTAAGAGTTGGATCAACCTGAACACATTCTTTGATAAAATGACCAATGATAGCTGGATTCAAATGGCGTGCACCCAAGCGATGGTTGTCGCTAACACAAGTAGATCTATGTGGACCCTTATAAGTCACTATAGTCCAACAACTATTCTTTTGGCGAACACAAAGTGCCCAACCACAAGAATTGGGACGCACTAAATCAACCACACTCTTGTTAGACGTTCGACAAGTATATGATTGATTAGCCTTGATGCAATAGCTCTTCACCGCTTCAATCAAGTTTTTCTTACTCGAGAACTCCATACCCTTAACAAATTAATCGCCCTCAAGAGTACATGAGTTTTGAGCCCCCATAGTCCAATCACCTCTTTCTACATTCACTTCTAACTGATCATAAAAAGAAACAGAAGATGATGTGGTCTGTGTAGATTGTACATTGTCACCTGCATTATCGACCACTAACTATTGTTCACGTTCATTCCCTTCATCATTCCCTTCTCCCTCATCACTCATATCATCTTCATCATAATCACTCTCATCACTCAAACCATCATGTTCATAATCTCCCTCATCAAAGTCAAGCCCTTCACATTACTTACTCTCTCATTATCAAGATAAGTATCTTCTTCATTGTACACATATTGTTGAATAGAGTCATGATATTGCGGGCTAGAACTTGATTTGGTTCTTACATTATTAGTGGGGTCAGATGCTAGAGACACAGGAGTGAACATTTGGGAAGGAGGGCGATCAAATTGAGATAAATACTCCATCATTCTTGTGAATGATTATTGCATGAATGGAACCGAAGAAGGGACATTTGCACTAACATTTGTAGGGACTTGTTCAACATATATCTCTGTACTAGTACATCCTAAATTCCTAACAAGAGCCCACAAAGCATTCATTGAGTACTCATCATCAAGTGGCACCACAGTGGATGTCGATTAGCTAGTAGGGTATTTCCTTTTCAGCCTTAACTCTACCATATGTCTATCAAACCCACAAACTTTATACAACAACTCAACAAACTCACAAAGAGACATATATATTCTTGCAACAATTGGCCTTAAATATCCACCTTCATATATTATTATTCTGAATAATAATACCATTCCATCTACACATCAAGGGACAATCTATAATTTTCAAAAGTTTATAAAATTACCTCAAATGTGTAAGTTCAACCCCTGCATAAGAAGAAACAAAATCCACATTACTAGAAAAAATTAAAACTCTAAAAGGAAATTATGTCAATGACCCAATAAACATCCATACCTTTAATAAGCAAAGTCAACAATGAAAATCTAAGGAAATAAGGAATGATAATAATTAGACTAAGAATGGTGTAGAAATTGAGGGAAGAAATGGCGAATGTAGATGAATTAGGGTTTGTAAGGGTGGAAATGAAGAATGCCTCGAAAAAAAGCTACTGCCTGTTTTTATACTGCAGGTCTGTTCGCAGATAGTAACAGCGAATAGACCAAAATGCTGAAAAAGCTCTGTTTGCTTTTACTAACTGCGAACATACCTGTTTTCAGCATTTTGGTTTGTTTGCAGTTAGTAGCTGCGAATAGAGATGAGACCCAAAACCCAGCCTTCAGCTCATTAATTCCCTAATAAGTTATCTGTTCTCTGTTAGTAACAGCGAACAGGCCAGAAGCTTATTTTTCCAAATATTTTGGGGGAGCTCCTATTTTCCCAATTATTTTTATAATTAAGCTTAAAAAAAAGTTCAATAGATTATTACAAAAACTTGTCCAATAGATTATTACAAAAACTTGTCCAATTTCATGAACTCGGATATATCACAATAGATTATTACAAAAATAATGCAGAAAATAAGCTACAAATTTTATTTAATCTAGATTTTACTCATGTGTATATATGTATATATGTATATATCTAAACAATTATATTAATATGACTAAAATTCAAATTTTTCTTGATTCGCATCTTAAAAATGATTATTAAAGGTATTCTTTTACAGAACTTATTAATTTACTAATTGAATGCAAGTAAGTACAAATTTAAACCTGAAAAGTCACAACCGAATGAAGGAATTGAATTTGAAGAGAGTGTTGATTGCTTGTTCGATGAAGATGAAGATACAAGACCACCAATTAAAAAACAAAAAAAATCAATGTCGTGCAACTACTGGTACAAGGAATAATAGGTCAAACTGGTGGGATCATTGCATAGTTGATGAATTAGATTCAACAATACTCAATGTAAGTATTGCAAAACTTCTATTAGTTGTCATAGTAAAAATGGAACCATTCGTTTGGCTAATTCATAGTAAAAGATGCAAAAAATATCATCCAAATTTGGATATCAAGCTAAAGAAAATTAAATTTGATATTGCTAGAAGAGTCAATGAGGATGGTAGTGTTGATAGTGTTGGTGTTCCAAAATTGTGGGAATTTGATTATGATTTGTGTTGGAAAAAATTTACTACTATGCTTATTTCGGATGAATTGTCTTTTGCTTTTTGTTGAACGTGAAGGATTATGTGAGTGTTGTAGGGTTTTGAATCTGTTATTTAGGATTCCTTCTCTTATTGCCACTAGAAATTATTATAGTCTTTTCATTGAAAAAAGAAATGAGTTGAAATACTTTTTTCAGAATTTTAAGTCACGAATTTGTCTAACCATAGACAATTGGACATCAGGGCAAAGCTTAAGTTATATGTGTTTGACTTCACATTTTATTGATGATAACTGGAATTTGCAAAAGAAAATCATAAACTTTTGTCTTATTGTCGGTTACAAGGGAATACTTAATGGCGGATTTTTTGAAAAATGCTTGATTGATTGGGGTTTGAAAAACAACATGACATTGTCTGTAGACAATATAAGTTCAAATGACATAGGGACCAATTACCTTAAGAAAAGACTTAACATTTGGGATATTGGTTTGTTGGAGGGTCATTACCTACATATGAGATGTGCATCACATATTTTGAATTTGACTGTGAAAGATGGTTTGAATGAAGTTGATTTTTTCGTTTTGAAAGTTCGAGCTCTTGTGAAGTATGTAAAGTATTCTCCTGTTAGGCTTAAAAAGTTTAAAGAATGCATAAAAGAGGAGAACGATAAGAGCCAAAGTCTTGTTGTGTTGGATATTGAAACTAGATGGAATTCAACTTATTTAATGCTTGAATTTGCTATTAAATTTAAAAAATCATTTGCTTCTTTATGCATGAAAGATTCTGCTTTAGTTAAGTTACTTTGAAGTTTGGTGGCGCTCTTACTGAAGAGATATTTGAAGTGTTTACTTTTATACCTTTCTGAAGTGTTTTTTCGATGCAACTTTGAGTTTTTCTGCTCCTCGTTAAGTAACTACAACTCTTATGCACATGACATTTTTGGGTTTAGATTGTTGCTTGCCAACAACATGAGTGTCGATGATGAGGGTATGAGAGAAATGAGTACCTATGATGATAAAATATGACAAATATTATAAAAACATTGATAAAATAAGGAAAAATTATACAAAACCACCTAATCTATACACTATTTATAAAAAAACCACATTATATAAATTTTTCTGCAAAAACCACCTTACATAATGCATTTCTTTGCAAAAGATAACCTATAACTATATTTCGTCAGTTGACCGGCATTTTTAACGGTTGACCAACATGTGTTTGTCACGTGAGCTGAAGGAGATGATGAAGGATATGGTGTTTAAAGAAGGGCACGTGACAAACACATGTTGGTCAACCGTTAAAAATGTCAATCAACTGACAAAATATAGTAACAGGTTGTCTTTTGCAAAGAAATGCATTATGTAAGGTGGTTTTTTGCAAAAAAATTTATCTATGGTGGTTTTTTAAAAAGTAGTGTATAGATTAGGTGTTTTTATATAATTTTTCCATAAAATAAATATATTAGTGTTTTGTAGTTGTTTTCCTTGACCCTAGGCATAACTGGAATTATGTTGATTAGATTGTATGTGCTTCATATGATGCCACAAAAGCTACCCTCTTGACACTAAAGATTAAAAATGATTTTTTTAAGTTTGTTTGATTCTTATGCTTCTTCTATGCCTCCATCAAAGACAAGTAGGGCTACTTCCTCCGCTTCCATCTCTTTAACCTCTTCCATTTTTACTTAAAGTGAGACTTAAGGAATGGAAAAAGTGGACCTTATTGAACTAATGTATTCAAGATATGAAATGGAGACAAGTTGTTCATAAACTAATGTAAACAAAAGTGAGTTGGATAAGTATTTGGAAGATGCATGTAAACCTCATGAATTTAACTTTGAGATTTTACCATGGTGGAAAGATAAAACAAAAGGTATTGCATTCTTCAAAAGATGGCTCAAGATGTGCTTGATATAACTATTTCTACCGTTGCTTCTAAATCTGCTTTTAGTACTGGTGGTCGTATTCTTGATGATTTTTGAACTTCATTGACTATAAATATGGTCATATTTCTAGAATTCCTTTAGCAATGAGGAGAGTTTACTGCACTTGAAGGAATGGAAGAAGGTTAGTATAAATTTAAATTATTTTTCAATTGAATATTTAATATTTAGATGTAAAAATATTTTTCCTTTAACTAAACTTATATTGTTCATCACTTTGTTTTACGTAATGCATTGACTTTAAAGCATCAGGAGGTCGAAATTGATGAAATCCTTGACGTCGTTGAAGATGACTAATGGAGCTTGAAGTTTCAACTTTTAAAGTTTAATTGCTTGTTTTTAGTTTTTCCATAGTTTGATGTGTAAGTTTATGATTGTAATTCAATTGATATATGGTTATATTTTAATTTCTAAACTCTAAACTCTCCCTATTCCTTACCCCATGATTTGTCTTTTATGACTAATTAAGTTAAGTATTTATAGAGAATTAGTATTTGAATTTTATATTTAAAAAATTTTAAAAGAAATAACAAAGGAATGTATAGGAAATAAAAAAACCGAGTATCTGAAATCCGGATACCCGGTTTAAATCGGGTCACATTTTTAGCCATCCGAAAAAGTGGATACTTGGATTTTCGGAGATCGACTCGTTAGGCCAGTTTTGAACATCACTAATAGCAGATCATCATGTTACCCAAGCTAACTCTAGGAAAATACCCCAAAGTTGGAATTATTCATGATTAATCAATAGGTAGGATTATTGTAAAAAAATCATGAAAAAGTTGGATTATTCTAGGTAATTTTTTTCAATTAAAAATCATTTATTATAAGCCAGGTAATATAATTACACAAAATCTCACAAGAGACGGTCTATAGGATAGACCACAAAATTGGGCCAGCCCATTTCCCTTAACTGATTTTTTTTATTATCATATCAATTATATTATGTTATAATCCTAAATGTAAGGTATTATAACCTCGAATATACTATTCTATAACCCCAAATATAAGTTATTATAACCCAAATAATTTATTATAACCCCAAATATACTATGTTATATTTTGGGCTGGGCTTCATGGATTCCGTCTATAGAATAGACTGTCTCCCATGAGACTTACTAATATAATTAAGTTTAAAACAATAGTACCCTTTATACATTTCATATATGACATTAGAGTTTAATTTAATAAGGACATTCAAATACTTTTATAGTCTCTCCATTTTGCACCTAGTGTAAAATGAGTAAAATTTGGTGAAAAGAGAAATTGAATTAGATAATGATAAAAAAAAAACAAGTGGAGGTTATAAATGAGTAATTAAGAAGGAGAAAGAGTTTAACTTTGTAAATGATATTAAAAGGAAGGTGAGACCAAGGTTGTTAAGATTGGAATGCTACGTAGGATCGAAATCACCTTGTGGAATCGGATCGTAGGATTGGATCGTAGGATCGGACGATTCTACAAATTTGCAGAATTAATAAATTATGTTATGTTTATGTTTATTGTTTTGTCTTAATTTTCTTAAAAACCCATTCATTTTCTTAAGATTTTTATTTAATTTTAAAATATATACATATCTTACTTTTTTTAATGCGTTTTTTTTCTCTATTCTTGATGAAATGACAAAATAATTATAAGATATATACTACACATAATATATTTTAGAGCACATACACACAATGATATAATAATAATAAACTTTAGTAAATAAAAAAGAATAAAGATACTAGAAAAAAATATTTTAATTAGTAGTTTTGTCCGTAACTACTGATTCTACCAACGATCATAGCTGTTCCTAACACGATCCTGACTGATCCCACCACCGATTATAACTGATCTTGACGGATCCCATCAATCATATGCTAGATCCTGATTGATTCCGATCCTTTGCACGATTCTAGTCGCTAGCACCGATCTGGGTCGTAGGATCGTACGATCCTACGATCCAGATAGCGATTTTGATATATAACCATGGGTGAGACCATTATGAAAAAAAAAAGAAAATGGTGTAAAATTTGGGGACAAATTAAAAGGAAAAATTGCGTAAATGAAAAGAACAATGTGAGTAGCTCTTTGGTATATTTATATTCGTAATAGTTAATTAGAAAAACTACTATAAAAACAAATAGGATATTCATTTTCTTATAACTTTATTGATTTAAAATATATTCAAAAGAGAACTTGTTTAATTCATCTTGATGTAAAATTTTTTTAATATTATTATTTAGTATTTTAATTTTCAATTAAATGAAATTCAAAATATTTATGAATGAATGTATATTGATAATTGTGAAACAAATGAAATAATAATACTCCCTTCGTTCTTAAAAGATTGACTACTATGAATTTTCACGCAAATTAAGAAAACTAAAATCTTTGTAGTAAGAGTGTATCATTTTAATTTAAATAGTAGTGTGAAGTAATAATTGGATTGGTATTATGAGAGATAAAATACATTTAACTTAAAGATAAAATAAAGAAAAAAAAGAAAATTATCATTGTTATCAATATAAAGAGTTTAGTTGGGGAAAATGGGAGGGATTATAAGGATATATTTGAGAAATGAAAAGTATTATAAAATGGATAAATATTTAAAACTATTTGTTACTCCCTCCGTCCTATTAGTTTTGTCCACTATTTCATTTTGGGTAATCCCTCTTTAATTGTCCACTTTCCTTTTTTGGCAAAACTTTTTACCTAAATACCCCCAACTACCCCAACTTATATTATTTAATAATACCCCATCTACCACCTTTTCAATTATTATATTCACTTAAAATACCCCACTACCACCTTTTCAATTATTATATTCACTTAAAATACTCCACTACCACCTTTTTCAATTATTATAATCACTAAAATACCCCACTACTATTTTTTCTTATTTTGCGTGCCCACTACAAAGTGGACAAAACTAATAGGACGGAGGGAGTATAATAAAGTGGACAAACATGAAACGAAGGGAGTAGTTAATATTTCATTATGTGTTAAGGGTAGAGGTGTTCATTCGGGTCATAGGGTTGATTTCGGGTAGGTTTAAAATCGGGTTTTGTGTTCACATTGATTTTTACATAATTGTAGATCTATTTTCAAGTCGGGTCAAATCTCATTCGATTATAAAGTCGGGTGTCTATCGAGTCATCGGGTCTGTTTTGAACACCTCTAGTTAAGCGCGATAGATGTTAATAATTTGTAGCAGCTAAAATATCATAAGGTTTTTTTTTTGATACTCTACAAGAAACATCATAACTCGCATAATATTTTCCTGTATTTTGTTTGAATTTTTCCTTTTAGGACAACAAAAACATTTTTATCCTTTCTTCCAAGATCCCAAGATCTAGGTTTAAAATCATCTCATGAAAGAGAATTCTATAAATCCAATCGAATTAGGGCTTTAGATCTACCTCTCAAAATCACAAATTCGCCTAAATTTTTGCATTGTCGGTGAATTTTGAACTGTTTCAATTCAGATTTTAAGGATTTAAAATGAGGTCGACACAATCATCGTATAGAGATAGAACGAATGAATTTCGAAGTATAACAGAGAGATTAAAGAAGTCGATACCATCATCATCAAATGTATCGAATGATGCAAGTAGTAGCAGCTCTTTCGGTGGTTCTGGAGTAAATGGGCCTAGATCGGCAGCTTCGATCCATTCCGAGTTCAATAAACGGGCTTCCAAGATCGGGTTTGGGATTCATCAGACTTCTCAGAAACTTGCCAAGCTTGCTAAGTGTGAGTTTTTATTGTGATTTGCTTTGTTTTGTTGATATGTTTGTGTGTTATGTCTTGATTATTTTTGAGATGGTTAATGTTCAAAAATGAGGTTTGATTGCATTATGGTGAACATGGTTGGACATGTGTAATGTGACTACTTTTCTAGATTGAAAAATATATGTATTGATGGAATTTGGCATTTCTGAAAATTATGATGGAGTTTTTTTTTTGAGAGAAAAAATTATGATGGAGTTGATACGGGATAGTATTAGTGAATCGATGCAAAGTCATGAACGAATGGGTATCAAACTGTATTAGTGAACAAGTATAGGAACCGGTATCAAGTGAAGTACCTGTGCTACATAGTTTGTTTGGCCATTACCCCAATAGCATTTGCTCCAACTTAAGGTGAGGTTTCTTGTGTCGGATGTATGTAACATCACCCTTGTTATGATACTAACAAGGAGGTTGTAGATAAGTACCTTCGCTACAGAGCATGTCACAAAAAAACTAATTTTTGCTATCTTGATCTGGAATTTAACTGAATAGTTAGCTAAGATAAGCTGATGTTAACTTGGATATATTATCATTTAGTAAACAAGATATTCTTGGTTGGGGTCTTGGGTACCCAGTAAATGCTAGAGGGTGGGGAGAGTTTTTAGGGAGCCACATTAGATGAGGGGACAAAGAGTGAAAGTGACTACGCGATGAGTAGAAAGAAGCTGCAAACTCGTTAGACCATGTTCACATGTTGCTCTTTTTTGATTAAAAGTTCCTAGAATTGGGTACTTGTGCAATTTTTTGAGGTGATTATTATGTTTTAAAATAGGTTTATTGTTGCATTATGAACAATTTTTTGCTTATGTGTATGCCTTTATCGATTGTGCTTTCACTTGTATTAAATGGATTGTGATTGGCTTGGTAATTTTGATGTAACGGTATTGAGCGGACTGTAGATAATTGATAGAAAAGCTGTTATTAGTGTGTCATAAGATATGGTGTTGCCATTTTTCCCCAATTGAGTTGTGGAGAGACTTGATGTAGTATAGTTATTTTTGTGGTTATTGGAGTGTTTATACTTATCAAATTTTCTCTTAGGGTGGGGTTGTTTGCCTTTAGAATGATGGATTATGGTTATTTGATTATAATTGGTGTTTTAGATGCAACTTCAATGCGCTTAATAGACTTGATTAGTTGATTCTAAAAAATAACTAGGAATTACTTTAAAAGTTGCAATCTAAGTAATGTGATTGGGCTTTTCCTTTTATGCTGATTTAGCATATAAATAAAGTTAAGAGAAGTTTATAGGACAACTATTAGTCAAGTATTACTATTGAATGATTGTAGCACAAATACATATATTGAGATGATGTGTAGGAGCCTTGTAAAGGACTTAATTCAGAATGAAGATATTCATAACATAATTAGGTTTGATTTGTATATGTTGAGGTAAGAAAATTGCCGTTGAGATTTAGAAGAAGCATGAGGATACCAAACTACCAAATATAAATTGGATTGGAGGAGTTAAAACTTGTATGAAATAAACCGGTTGTGTTGGAAGTTGGAACACATAGTCAACAATGACCTTGCGGCGAACCACATGTTTTTGGACTATGGCTTTTGTTGTTGTATCTTGCTTTAAAATATGTACCTTGTTTGTCTAGTTTGAAATGTTCTATGTTTTCGTTCAACCATGAGATTCTCAATCTAGTCAAAATAATAACCGTTATAATTGGATATTTGAATGTTTTCAGGCTATCACTGTTTGATAGTTCAAATAATGACTTTGGGCATTTCTTGGTGATTTTGGGACCTCAAGTGCTCTTTATATTAAGAGGTCGTTTTGTAGACAATAATTTACATTGGTGCTAGAGTTTTTGCATGAATTACAAAAATCACCTTTATTCATGCAAAATAGAGCCATTCAAAATTCACCTATTTCGAAATATATACAAAGTTAAGATGTTGCTCACCTCCTACCTACCTCCTTGCGAGTCCAACTTCCTATGATGTGTAATTGACCTTGATCAAGCAAGTTTAGGCTATTTATTGATATTTTCACAATGGAAAACAACTTCCCTCAGGAAGCTAGTACTTATCTAGCTAACAACCTCTTAGTATGTTGTATTTTAATTTTAGACACCAAGGAAAGGAAAGAGATCTTGTAAAGGCAAAGAAAGGATAGCAACCCTAACCCATTTAATCTTATGTGTTTTGTTTAGGTATCTAGAAAGGATTTCAATATATTAGACTAAGAAGCAAATAAAAGTGAAACTCTCAGCCTCACTTTCTCTCCCCTTCTCTACCTCCTATTTCTGTAATCTGTAATGATTGATTTACTCATTTGTAATTTGACCATAAGTCAACCACCTACTACTTTCTCAATTGTATCACAATTGCAGACTATCTAGCCCACCAATATCACACTATACATCCATGCAAAACCACTAATCCCCATTATTTCCCCATGCAAGTAAGCAACCATGAACCATTAGTAATTAGCTTTAGTTGATCAGACTTTAGTGTTAAAAATGGGTTTGAAAGTTGAGTTTGACCCTCTAAAACTGTGTTTTATCATAGGTGCATGAAATAGGGTATGTGTCTACCTTAGTCACGCTTTCCGAGTAAGTGGTTGCAGTTTTTGGTTAAGTCATTGCGGCAATGTTTTTTTGTTGTGCTAGCTGTTTGGGCTTTTTTGGGGTGAAGGGGTGGGTTCTAAATGGTGTTGTCGGTTGGCTTCTGACCATCCAAGTGCTGGCAGTGATTACATCTACCAGATAGAGGTGGTAATTTCGTTGGTGGACTGGTTGTAGTAGAAGATTGGTGGAGCTAAAGTTTGATAGGTGTTCATCATAGTTTTATTGAAGGCGGTAATGGTGTAATGGTGTAAGAGTATGATATTCACAATTTTTAGGGTGGATGTGATGGGAGGAGGGGGAGAAGGGAATTAGGATGGAGGTCATATGGGAAACTCCTATATGATAATAGGGCAAATATATTAATAAAAGTAACAGACAAGAATTGTTTTGATGGAGTTAGGGCCTCAAGTGTCTTTAATGCCATTTTCCTTTTTGATTGCCCCCAACTGAAGGTCCTTAATTATGAACAAAGCTCGAATAAGAAAAATGTGATAAATATTCTTCTTGTGATCTTGTTTTGAAGTGTGCACTACAAAATTGTTTAGATCTAACTGATAAGCACAATTTTTCAATTCTGCAGTGGCTAAGAGGACGTCTGTTTTTGATGATCCAACTCTTGAAATTCAAGAGCTCACTGCAGTCATCAAGCAAGATATCACTGCGCTTAATTCAGCTGTAGTAGACCTGCAGTTTCTCTGCAATACTCAAAATGAGAGTGGAAACATTTCTACTGACACCACTAGTCATTCTACCACAGTAGTTGATGACCTTAAGAACCGTTTGATGACTGCAACTAAGGAATTTAAAGAAGTTCTTACCATGCGTACTGAGGTATAATGTCTGGCATTTCTTGGTACTTTACGCAAGGTAATTCCTGTGCGCGTTCTCTCAATTTCCTCACATTTTATTTTGCTTTTGAATATTAGCAGAATTTAAAGGTCCACGAGAATAGAAGGCAGTTATATTCTTCAACAGCATCAAAGGAGACCTCAAATCCTTTTGTGCGTCAGCGGCCATTAGCTGCTAAAGCACAAAATGGATCCTCTGCCCCTCCATGGGCCAATGCAGCTAGTACTTCATCTTCATTGTTTCCGAGGTAGGTATTTTGAAGCAGCAGCTGTGAAATTGTCTTCTTCCTGCGTATTATGCCATATAGCAGTCTTAATTTTTCTTCTTGGGAAAACTGTTTGTCTCTTATCACACAATTTGTTCACAAACAGATTTGACGAATTTCCAATTTGATGTTGGTTGATGCTGGCTAACAATTTGAAACACTGTTGTCAGCCTTTAGTAACTTTTTTTTGGGAATATGTAAGGTATTAGAATCTCAATTACGGTGCATGTGTGATACCCTTTTAACAATTGTTTTTATGTGCTCATTGGTGGTATATTAGAAGAGCCAATCTTCGAAGATATGGCTTAAGTAATGAATATTGAAACAAGTAGGCAGTGATTATAGGATCTCAGGTTCTGTAAGATATGTAATTCTACAAATTTTGAGGATCAAGGGTTCATTCTCTTGACCCTGTAAAATAAGTTTTCAGGATTGATCAGTGCCAAGCGGGGCCAAACAAGACTGTCCAGGTTTGGTAAGTTCAAATTATAAGTTTCAACCTTATTTGATTTGGATTGAATAGGCCTGAAGAGGTTGATCAGAATCAACAAGACTTTAGAACTTTTAATTCTTGACTTTGGATGTAAAAATTAAGGCTAAGAGAACGCATTCCAAGAAATCTGTTGGAAAGTGTAGTGATAGACATTTAGTCTATATTGCAATGGGCAACATTATTTTGTCAACTCACTATTGATAATGTGTTGGTATCTTTAAAAAACATTATTAAAGGAAAATGATTTGGTTAATAAATAAGGAATATGGTTTTGGTATTGGGATTGGTATCCTGGGCTTCTTGTACTTTTCATCTTGGTGGTAAAAAACTTTTTATTAAAATGTCTTGTGGAGACCTTTACTACATTTTAATAGGTATTATTATTGAAGATCTGATTTTATAATTTTATCCAACGTTTGGAGGGAGGCTTCTAAAGTACTACGCTCTTGTTCCCCAGTCTTTTTGCATTATGCCCTTTGTTATTTTGGTGTAGATGGTTCTAATGGTGGTTGTTGATCTGTGTTTTCCTTGAAGTTGGGGATTTTGTTGTTTATGCCAGGATATTTACATTTTACACTGTATCTGTTGTTTTTGATTGTTCATGACTTGCAAATTATTGGAGCACTTTCATTATCTTTTATTCTTAATTTTCTGTTATCTTTTTGGCAGTAGGCTGTGTCTTGTCTCTTGAGTTCCTAAGTTTGAGTTTGTTTTAGTGTTCAATGATGAACTATACTTCAAAGATATAAAACAGAAGGGGTCAGCATGACTTTTTTGCTATACAGAAAATGCTTGCTTGAGAGGCCATCGTACCCTTAAACCAATGATTAAGACACAATTATCTACAAGATGAAAGAATAGATGATGTTCATTGGTTTGCAAGTTTAAAAACTATGCGACAACTCCCAACCCCCTATTCACATAAAACATAGTCTCTGAATTCTGATGGCTTCCTTCCCCTCCAGATGAAAGCATGGACCATAAGTTACTTCAGAAATTGACTTCCAAATTGCCACTCTTTACCTATCCAGGCGTTGCTATCTTTGTTTTCATTGTTGACACTTGACAGCGCCAATAATGACTGTTCTTTGGTTTTGGATTATTACAGAATATGGATGGACTCTAGTAAAATGATTCATTGACTAACTTGCATACTTAATAATGTGCAGTTGCAGAAGGTCAATAAGAAACCATCTATTTATTTGAGAAGGGAAATTTATGTACTTCCGTCCAACCCCCAAACCCATTTAAGCAAGAGCCACTTGGCATTAGGGTAATGACATGTTATTGTGCTGCATTATTGATTTATGGTATCTGCTGTGGGCTAAGAGCCTCAGATCAAGACTTTCCAACATAACCTGTTCAAGAATCTTCTTATTAGAGTTAATGTTGTGGAGGAGTTAGGGATATTCAGTTGTCTAAAAGGCTATTCCATAAGATCATTCTGACTTTGTTATTTGTGAATTAACTAGCCGAGACGTCATTACTCTTTATTTTTGCAGAAAAGCTGCAGATGGGGAATCTGAAGCACTACTGCAACAACAGGGACAACAGCAGCAACAAATGGTTCCACTCCAGGATACTTATATGCAGAGCAGAGCTGAAGCTCTACAAAACGTAGAGTCTACCATTCATGAACTGAGCAACATTTTTACACAATTGGCAACAATGGTGTCACAGCAAGGAGAGATTGCAATCAGGTTAGCATTCTTTTGCTTGAGATGAGTGTTTGATTGAAATAGCTTGCTTATCGCCTCGCTTGAATGGTGCTTCAGCAAGATACTGTTGATATAGTCATGAGCCAATTGGAAATTAGAAATAATCAAAGCTTTGTTCAATCTTTATTACTTAAGTCCCAAATCCCAATTTTGCCATAAATTAAGAAAAATTATATCACCTTTTGCAGAACCGCTCTTTCCCCAGTTCTTAAAAGTGCCACTTCCTCTCCCTTCCCAAAAATATTAGTTAAGCCAGCATTTCAAACAAACTTCCTTTAGACCTGAAGCCTGCTAACAGTACTTGTATCCCTGAAAAGGTATATTTTCAGGGTGAAAAGGTTCTATCGACGTGTTCTTATTACCTATTTGTTTCTGTGAGGTGCAATTACATGGCATTATTGGGATGCATCTCTATTGTAAATCCTAGTACTAAGGATATAAATATCTGATCTGAAATCTTCACTGACACAGGATTGACGAGAACATGGAGGAAACACTAGCGAATGTTGAAGGGGCACAGAACCAATTGGTGAGGTATCTAAACAGTATATCATCAAACAGATGGCTGATGATCAAGATATTTTTTGTATTGATTGTATTTCTCATGTTCTTTCTATTTTTCGTTGCTTAAGCGGCATTCAAAGAAATCTTTTGGCTTAGTATATATATCGAGGAAATCTATCAATAAATGAAAAACAAAGGAAGTTGTTATTGTGGATGGAGCTTGTACCTCATTTAAATTGCTTTCTTTTCTTTCTTTTGGCTTCCATTTTCGTCTATCTTGGGTTTAACAGGAGAGTGTGGCAAAGTGAATTGTTGAAAGTAGGTATATTTTTGGCGGAACAATCTGTATTATCTCATGAATTCTGTAAACATTATTGATTTTATTTCTATATTACTTGTTCTGAAGTATCTGTGTATTATCTCATGATAATGGAGCAGTTCTATTTGCCATGATTGCTTCAACAAACACTATATTTGGATAATTACTTTATAGAGAAAGAAAGGAAAAAAAAGGCTAGGGGAGGAGTGGAAAGGAAGGAAAATAACTCTTATTTGTTTAGAGGAAAGGGGAAGGAAAGTAAAGGAGATATGAGTTTTCCCTTTAAATCTTTTTAACTTTGGAAGATTGATATCTGAACAAAAATTATCTATCTGTTCCCTCCAAATCCCTCTCCTTTATATCCCTTTCTTTTTACTCCTTCTGTTTCAGTTTACTTGTCCCATTTTTTTTTGGCAATTCCTCATTACTTGTTCCATTTGCTTTTTGGCTATCTTTTTTTTTACCTAAATACTCTCATTTTTCCAATTCCCAATACTCCACTACCACCTTTACAATTAATTTAATCAATTAAAATACCCAACTACCACCTTTTTCAATGGACCCCACTACTACCTTAAAATCCGTGTTTGGTCAAATGGGACTAGTAAACTGGAACGGAGGGAGTATTATTTATTTATTTATTTATCATATAAGTGATTTCTCATCCCTCCAAATCTCTCCTTTTTTCTTTTGATGATGTGTTCTTTTACTTTCAAGTTTACTAATACGTCCCAAGGAATTTGAACCAATTACATAAAGTTGCTTTATTGTTTGATGTAGAAAATGATACTCTCTTATTCTCAAATCTATAAATTAAAACATAGTCAAGTTAGATTATGTTTATTTCATCTCAGTGCAAATTTTTATCTATAATATATAACTTTTTATGATATTTAGAGTTGAATTATTGTATCGACAATTGTAAAATTTGATAAGAGGAGTAAAATATTCAAAACAAGTGGATGAAATAAAATAATAATAAAATTATGTGAATAAAATCACAAATTGTTATATGAAACGGTTTCATTGAAAGACGCAACTTACATATAAATTAAATAGCTCATTTAATAAATATTATTAGAATATGTGGAGATCGTATCATTGAGAGATTGTTTTTTAAAAGAATAACTCAAAAAAGTTTTTAAATTGTGGTAGTTATAGTCAAGATATTTGAAAATTGAAAAAATAAGTTTATTTTGGACAAATTCCCAAATAAATCTTGGGAAAAACTTCTATTCCAAAATAAGTGCTTGCATTTTATATTTAAGTTTGTTTGCTATTACTAACAGAGTAACAGCGAACATAGATTATTGTCAAAAAAGTCTAAGTTTTTCTCCTGTTAATATCAAGAAACAAAAACAGGCAAATTTAGAAGTAAAAAAACTAAAATGAAGTTGTTGTTAGTTGTTTAGAACAACAAGACATTGGCAAACTTTGAAAACAGGTGTAGAAACATGACATTTTCCTACAAGATAAAGGATCACAAATTATACGAAACGCTACCATTTTATGTTTAATGAAGATATAAAACATTTTAGGTACCTAAAGGACCCCTTATATGTCTCATCTTTATATTATGACCACTAGCTTGATTATTAAGGCAGCAAGTCTCTTGAGAGGCGTCTCCGTCTATATAAGAGACGCCTCTCAGGCCCAGTCCATTAGAGTTTAATGCTTACTCTTACTTTATATCTTTCTTTATGAGCGGACCCAGTCAGAGTTGGTCTTTCAAAGAGACCGTCTCTCACAAGAATTTGTGTTATTAATGTAGCTGAAAGGTTTGGTCATTGATATTAGGCCGACTTTGTTGTATGGATAGAATGTAGGCCCGTGAAGAAGGTTTTTGATCAAAAGATGGAAGTTACATAAATGCGTATGCTGAGTTAGATGTGTGGTCACACTATGATGGATAAGATTAGAAACCAGAAGTTCAGGTAAAAGTTAGGGGTTACAGCTCTCTCTGCAAAAGTGCGTAAGAACAAGTTGAGATAGTTTGGGCATGTGCAAAGAAAGAATTATGTCACCCCAATAAGAAGGATCGAAAACATCATAGTGGAAGGTAAGAGAAGTCGAGGGAGACCTAGGAGAACGTGGGAGGCACAGATAGAAAGTGAAACTACACTTCACTAAGGACTTGACCAGAGATAGGGGTGGTTGGAGACGCCTTATTCACGTCTTGATTTACTAATTAAGTCTGGCTTACTTGTCGTTTTTATTGTTCCTTGCCATTTATATAGCGTTCTCTTACTCTTTCTATCTTACTACCTTCTTGTTTTTACTTTTATTTTTGCTATTATTTTCTTCATATGTATTTATTTATTTATTATTCATTTATTTATTATGTTTTCTTACATTATTGTTAATGGCCAAATTGTGTTGTAAATTTCAGGCTTTCGGGTAGTTACACTCTTATTGAAGTTTTTTTCTTGAGCCGAGGAACTCTTGGACCGCACGCTCCTTTATGCGTATGAATTTTCGTCTTTCTTTTCTCCTCATACCCTGACCATAATTCCTATCAGCTAGATATATTCGGTATGGTGATGATGATGATGATGATGAAAGAACAATAAAGTGGAATAATTACTCTTAGAGATAACAATAAATGCAACATATCACTATATTTGGATAGCAAATTAGGAGAGAAAAGAAAGGAGGGGAAGGGGAAGAAAAGGAAGGGAAAGGAAAGGGAGGGATAAGGAGGGGAATTATATATTGTTTGTTTAGAAGGGAAGGGAAGGGAAAAGGAAAGAAAGTGTTTTCCTTCAAAATCTTTCCTCTTTAGGGCATGCTTGTATTGAGTGTAAATATTTAAGGGAGTAAAAAAAAAGTCAAAGTAAGAAAATGAAGTTGATAAATGAGAAATTAGTGAAATTTGATTGTTGTAGAGATAGAAGAATTGTTGCAAAGTAATGGAAAATAAAGGGAGCTCTCAATTTTGTGGGGTAAATATTTATCCAAGGGGAGGGTGGAGGAATGTATTACCTCCATAATAGGGGAAATTATCTTCTTTTTCCTTCATTATTTTTGTTTTATGCTCATTTTACTTTCTTCACAACTTTGTCAACTACTTCAAATGCATCTCGATTTGCTTTCATTTCATTAGTTTGACTTTTTTTACTCCCTTAAATATTTACACCCAATACAAGCATGCCCTTAGGAGAGATTGTCTTCTTAACAATATTTACCCAAGTTTTCCTTCCAAATCTCTCCCCTCCAAATCCCTTCCTTCCTAATTTGTTATCCAAACAAGGGATATCTCCTCCCTCCAAATCCCTTCCCTTCCTTTCTCTCCATTTCCTTCAATCCAAACACACCCTATAGGTGTTGAAAATGAAGATGAACAATGATTCACTCAACTCGATTGATGATGTATACTTAGTAAGTGGTCTAAGAAACAACTCATTAACCATATCAAAATTATGTGATAAAGGTAACTCAATACTACTTAATAAAACTGAATGTGTTGTCAAAAATGCTAATTCTGGTAGTACAATATTCAAAGCTCGTAAATGTTAAACATGAACAATGTTCACAAGTCTAGCTTAAAGTGTCTAAACAATTCTATAGATGAATCAAAACTCAAGAACAAAAGGTTAGAACACCTAAGCATTTGTACTATGAAAACGTTAGCATCAAGAGAATTGGTAAAAGGATATCCTAAGATCACTATTTGTTAGAGTAGGCCAACGAATGTGAATGTGTGGCCTAAAGGTGGCACGAAAGGTTAATGACCATGGCTTGAAGATGAATTAATGAAACATGGTTACATGAAAGTATTAAGGTGATTAAAGTAATAAAAGTAAATAAAACAATGACACCAAGAAATAAGGTGGTTCACCATTAATGAGGCTACATCCACCATCCTAGGCTATTGTATTATTATGTGGTTAAAGGATAAAGGAGCTTTAAAGCTCATGACAATGTTGAAGGGATTACATCAATGGAGAGTAGTGTGAGCTATAAATCAATGGTAAGGATAAATGGGAGGCTCAAACTCTTGGCTTGGCTCTCTACATAATACATACAACATATACATGTATTATATATAGGTAAAGTGGGAAGCTTTAGTCAAGAAATGGACAGCAAACCAACACACAGAATCGTATAAAAACGAGACAGTAGCAGGCTGGTTGAGTATAGTGCAAGAACTTTCTGTTCTCCTTGTTTCCTCTTTCGTGCAACTACACGGTCTCCAAGCTTCTTGTACCTTGAACCTAGGAGTGAAATCTCCCCCTTTCTATCCTTCTTATGTCAAGATAATCTTCCAATAGTACCATTATTCCTATACAAACAAATCACATATTTTGATGTGTCTTTTACCATCCAATTTAATAAATACTTAAGGTCTAATAATCTTAATTATTTTAACCTTTAAAACTAAATTCTTCTACTCCTTAATTGTCATTTAATCATATGACTAATCACAAGACTCAAGTCAGATTTCTTTCACTATATGGGAAAGTGAAGTATGTTCAAAAAAGGTATGTAAAACTTGTTTAATTGGCAGGCAAACACAAACTTAGTCATGTTAAAGAATTTTGAAAATACCTTTAGACCTATTGATTTTTGCGGCCCAATGCAAATTACATCTACCAAAGATAATAGATTTTTTGTAATGATTAATTATTTTATGGATGACTATTCAAGCTATACATGGTTTCGTATTTGCGTCAGATTTCAAATACTTTACAATTCTCAAAACTGTGTAAGGAACTACAATCATTAAAAAACATGTCTATAGTTAGCATCAGTTAGAGGTGATCATGAAAAGGAATTGGAACATATTTGTTTTGACTATATTGTGGATGTGTCGTATAACACTATGATAGATAGGTTAAGAAACGAGGAGTTCAGGGAGAAGTTAAGGGTTGCACCTCTCTCTGTGAAGATGCGGGAGAATATGTTGAGATAGTTTGGGCATGTGCAGAGAAAGACCAATGACGCCCTAGTAAGAAGGATCAAATGCATCATAGTGTAGGGCAAGAGAAGTCGAGGAAGACCTAAGAGAACGTGGGAGGAACATATTAAAAGTGACTTGTATAAACTTCACCTCTCCAAGGACCTGATCAGGGATATGCGTAGTTGGCGGCTCCTTATCCACGTCATAGATTACTAAACTTGTCCTTTTTATCCATGGTTTGTTATTGTACATTGCCTTTAATTATCGCTCTTTACTTCTTTGCTTTTAGTTGTTTGTAAGTATTCTATCTATTCTATTTGTAAGTTGCAGGTTTCTCTCTCTTTGAAGACCTTTTTCGAGCCGAGAGACTCTTTGACCGCACTCTCCTCTATGGGTATGAGATGCCGTCTTTCCTCCCTCCCCAAACCCACCATAATTGTTTGGGAAATTATCATTGGTGCCCTTGAGGTATGCGTTTTTATCAATGGTGTATAAATTTGTTTTTTATTCCAATGGCACCCCTGAGGTTTAGTGGTAATTACAACCGTGACCTTTTTAAGTATTTTCCGTTAAAATTCCGTTAAGTTTCGAAATTAACCTAACTAGGGTTAGTTTCTTCTTCTTCTTCTCTTCTTCACTCCTTCCATGGCTGTCTTCCATGGCTGCCATTTCTTCAAAACCCAGAAAAATCCCCTAATTTCTGTAGTTCATTGAGTTTATTTGTTTTCCATCTTTCGATTCATTGATATCATTTATTCCTTCCATTATCATTGTATTTCCTAAGTTCGCATAGCTTAATTTATCTTCTCATGTATTTCCATCAAAGAATCAGATTAAAAAAAACCTTAAAACCCCAAGAAAACAGAGAAAACCACAATGGTGGAAATCTATTGAAGATAACCCAATCTCGATCTGGAAAGCAAAAACCTGAAAAGTAAAAAAATCAAATCTTTTCCTTCATACTAACCCAAATTGATTGCAAGAAATTAATTCTTTTTTCTTGAATTGGGTTTTAAGTTTAACAAATTTGATACAAAACTTTAACAAATTTGACACAAAGTTAAATTGGGTTTTTAAAAAGGGTTTTAAAATGAGAAGAAAAATTCAAATCTAAAGTTTTTTTGAACAAAATAAGAGCATAACGTGATTGAATTTGATGAAAAATAACTATGAGTACCAGTTGTTGTTAAAATTATATAGAATATATAATGAGTATTTTCAAATTATATAGAATATATAATGGGTATTTTCAAATATTAAGTTCTTCAAACAAAGGAAGAAGAACCAATGTTGAGTACCAGTTGAAGTCGACGTTTTAGTGTCCATGGAAGGAGTGAAGAAGAGAATGGCAGCCATGGAAGACAGTCATGGAAAGAGTGAAGAAGAGAAGAAGAAGAAGAAGAAACTAACCCTAGTTAGGTTAATTTCGAAACTTAACGGAATTTTAAAGGAAAATACTTAAAAAGGTCACGGTTGTAATTGCAACTAAACCTCAGGGGTGCCATTGGAATAAAAAAATAAGTTTATACACCATTGATAAAAACGCATACCTCAGGGGCACCAATGATAATTTCCCTTTTTTTATAAGTGGGATATATTGGGGATGATGGTGATGATGGGTTTTGAGTATGTTTGTGCAAGATACAAAATATCTCATAATTTCTCTACTCCAATGACTCCTAAAAAAATGTTGTTGTGAAACGGAAGAATCACACACTAGAAGAAATATATATGCCCGTCAATACGCTTCTTAACTATGATTTTGAAGAATAATCCAATAATTCCAGAGTATTCCAAGATCAGCTAGATATTGTAATTTAGGGAGGAAATTATTCATTTATGATCCTGTAATATAGTAGTTTCCGTAGATAGCTTGTAAAACACATTATAAGTATGGATGTAATGTATTATTAAGAGAATGAAATACAGAAAACACAAACTTAAAACCCTAAAATCTTTCTTTTTCCACTCTTTATGGTATCAGAGTCGGTAACCATTTTTCCGAGGTTGTAAATGTTTTCATTGATTTTTATAATTTAATCACAACACAATTCCATGCTCACCCACAAATCCTACGATCTAATAATGGGGGGGGGGGGGGAATACATCAACCTAAACATGAAACAATTTATATCCGACCATGGCCTTATACACCAAACAACATGTCCCGATACCCCACAACAAAATGGAGTAGCTAAACGAAAAAACCGAACCCTCCGCGAGATGGCTAGTTCCCTAATGTTCGAGTCACATGTCCCACCTTCTTTCTGGCCTGAAGCAGTTGCAACCGCTAACTACCTCACAAATAGACTTCCCAACAAAACCTTAAACTTTCAAACACCCCTCGAAACTCTCAAAACACATGTTCCTATACCGTCTTCACACTCTCTTCCACCCCGTGTTTTTGGGTGTGTTGTCTATGTGCACCTCCCAAAACGTAGCCGAACCAAACTTGAACCCCGGGCCATTAAGTGTGCTTTTATGGGCTATGGAACGACTCAGAAAGGCTATAGGTGTTTTGACCCAGTGAATAATAAGATGCACACTACAATAGACTGTGATTTCTTTGAAGACGTTTACTACTTCACCCAACCTAGTCCTCAGGGGGAGAGTAATGGTGAGGATCTAAGCTGGCTGACTTATCCACATATAGGAGACCCAAAAGAACAAGTAAGCACTATCACCGACTCCTGAAATCATAGCATCTCCTCCTTAGTCCACTCCAAATTCCTCTGATGATGAGCATCAGCCTGAGCAAGAGGTAGCATCTGAAACTAAAGGCCTTGACGAATATGTTACTATAAACAATGAGGTCAATCTTGATCTTGTTGAGACTAACAATCCAGAAAGTGGTGAGTTGTGTAACATGTATGAATTACCAAGAAGGAGTACCAGAGGTGTCCCACCTAGACGATATGATCTTGAGTACGAAGCTCTCCTGTCCAAATATCCGATCAACAAAAGCTACAGTGAACCATTGTCAGAAACAACACTGGCCTTTAATATAGCTATATACTCAGGAACATTACCCAGAAATGTTGAAGAAGCTCTCCAGGACCCAAAATGGAAGAAAGCAATGGAAAAGGAGATAGTTGCTCTAAAAAAGAATGAAACGTGGGATGTAACACCCCGGCCCCTCGGACCGCCGGTGACTACTCATGGAGACTGTAGACTGACCAATCTCTTTTCAAGCTAAATCTGGGGTATCACATGGGAGAAATGTGAACTTCCCAAAGAAAAGAAGACTGTTGGGTGCAAATGGGTATTCACTATCAAATATCATGTTGATGGATCGATTGAACGGTATAAAGCTCGATTGGTAGCAAAGGGGTATACTCAGACGTACATAGTTGACTACTTAGAGACTTTTTCTCCAGTAGCAAAAATCGACACAATCCGAATCTTATTCTCTATAGCAGCTAAGGAATGGCCTCTATATCAGTTTGATGTCAAAAATGCCTTCCTTCATGGAGAACTTGAAGAAGAAATCTATATGAAAACACCTCCTGGTTTTTCAGAAGATTACAACTCTAAAGAAGGGTGCAGACTGAAGAAAGCTCTACATGGGTTAAAACAATCTCCTAGGGCATGGTTCGGGCGATTCACTACAGCCATGAAGAAGTTCGGGTATAAGCAAAGCAATTCAGATCATACTCTATTCTTGAAAAAGGTAAAAGATCGAATTACTTGCTTAATTATCTATGTGGATGATATGGTTATCACTGGCAATGATGTAGAAGAAATACGGGACTTGAAGAGTAAACTCTCTAAGGAGTTTGAGATGAAAGACTTGGAATATTTGAAGTATTTTCTAGGCATAGAAGTAATGAGGTCTAAGAAGGGAATTTTCGTAAGTCAACGGAAGTATATTTTAGATCTCCTGGCCGAAACAAGTATGCTCGACTGTAAACTTGCAGAAACTCCTATCGCAGTGAATCATGGGTTACAGATAATTGAAAGAGAAAAACCAGCTGATAAGGATCGATATAGAAGGATAGTGGGGAAACTCATCGACCTATCACACATAAGGCCAGACATCGCCTATGCAGTAGGGGTGGTAAGTGGATTCATGCATATGCCACAAATTCATCATATGACAGCTGTTATGAGGATCTTATGATACTTAAAGGGGACGAGCAGCAGAGGTCTATATTTGGGAAAAATGATAACCTAGATCTCATAGCATATACCGATGCAGATTGGGCAGGTGATAGGAGTGACAGGAAGTCTACATCCGGGTATTTCACCTTAGTAGGAGGAAACCTAGTTACTTGGAAGAGCAAGAAACAAAAGGTCGTGGCTCTCTCAAGTGCAGAAGTTGAGTTTAGAGGAATCGCAAAAGGGATTACTGAAGTGTTATAGATCAGAAAGTTATTAGGGGAACTAAATTTTCCTCAGAAAGGAGCTTGTGACATTCACTGTGATAATAAAGCTGCTATTAGCATATCGGGAAATCCAGTACAGCATGATCGAACCAAGCACGTTGAAATCGACAGACACTTCATCAAAGAGAAACTAGAAAAGGGGGTCATAAATCTTTCGTATGTCCGTTTCAGAGATCGTTAGCAGACATTCTCACCAAAGCAGTAGCCTCGGAAGCATTTGATGATGCAATATGCAAGTTAGGACTCGGTGAACCCTACGACCTAACTTGAGGGGGAGTGTAGAGTAATCCAAGAATTCCAGTATATTCCAAGATCAGCTAGATATTGTAATTTAGGGAGGAAATTATTCATTTATGATCCTGTAATATAGTAGTTTCCTTAGATAGCTTGTAAAACACAGTATAAGTATGGATGTAATTTATTATTAAGAAAATGAAATACAGAAAACACAAACTTAAAACCTTAAAATCTTTCTTTTTCCGCTCTTTAGATTTACCAAAGAACTTTTAGGCCAAAAACTATAAAAACAACAAAGTATGTTCCAAATTAGAATTGTAATTCGGTCCATTTAAAAAAGATATTTTATGGTTGCTTAAGGCAAAATACCAAATATTTTAGACTTCAACCCTTGTATATATGTTTTCTCCATTATAATGGAAAAGATAATCTTGAAAATTTTGGTCTAATCCCAAAATTGCAAAAGTTATCTTGTATTTAACAAACGTACTTCCTCCGTTCTGATTCACTTGCTACCATTGCATGGGCACAAAGATTAACAAAATTACTGTGCAATGATGAGTAGTAGGTGAAAAGTTGCTTTTTGGAAATTTTTTAATATTATTTGTTGAAAAATGAAAAAGGAAAATAGGAGTAATTAGATATAGAGTATAAAAATAGGAGTAGGTATAACTTTAAATCATTGATTTTTACTAAAAAAAGGAAATGTAGCAAGTAATATGAAATTTCCCAAAATCGAAAATGTAGCGAGTATTATGTAACGGAGGAAGTATTAGATAAGTAGTTATTAAATTGAGTGGTACAAAATTAGGTTGTTTGTAAATTTCAAGATCAATTTCTCAAAGGTAATTATTGAATTTGCAATTTCATATTAGATAAGTAGTTGTTAAATTGAGTTGCACTTCTTTAATTTGATTACACATATGCAGCAATTATTATTTACTATTTTTATTTTACAAATTTTTGAGAGAGACAGTTTCTTTGAGAGACTAGTTCTAATTAGATTTTAACCCAAAAAGGAAAATATAGGATAAAAATATGCATTAAGCTTTGTTGGGCTGAGCCTTAAAGGCGTCGTCTCTCAGAAAAACGATCGCTCAAAAGACTTACGGCCCGTTTGGTTAGTGGTACTAAATGGTGGTAATAGGAATGAATTATAGTGTAAAATTTCATCAAAACTTTCATTTTATTCCCATTGTAATGAAACTTTGATCACAAAAAAATATTTTGTTCACAAATTTCCATTACCATCTAATACCACCTGTTTCGGATATGAAACGAGGAAGTATGAAAGGCACGTGAGATACCTGAAAGGGAAGTCGTATGGTAGTCAAACGTCGGTCAAGTTGTGAAGCGACACCTCCTGAAAACAGCACGTTTGCCCTACACAATAACAAGTTAGCCTAGCCCGGGGGGTTTTCCCGGAAACCCTCTCCGACGCTCAAGTCAGATGGTGTAATAGGGGAAAAGTAGTGAATAATAACTAGAAATGAATAGGTAAGGGTGTTTTGAGTGGTTGTTTATCACCTGAGTAAGGTAGTTATAGGTAGCGATGGTGGGCGAAGATGGTGAGTCTGTATTTTGACAGAGTTTCGGTATGATCATAAGGCTTAGGGTCTCGATTTCGTCTAACGCACTCCTCTTATACCCATCAGATGGTGGTTACCTCTGTAGGGGGAGTGGGGAATATGGGAGTTATGGATCCCGATCATGGTAACCTTTACGGTTACTTTGGCTGTGGATGGCAGTTACGAAAGTAACTACTGGACGGTTACCTTGCTGGAAGTTGGAAAGTTATACCTTGACTGGATTTGACCGATATGTAGTCAAAGACTGAGCTGATTTCATGACTTAGTCAAAGAGAGCTGGAACTTGTCCATGACATTTAGCCCCACGCATGAAGGATGAAAGGAGGATGAGAATCAAACTTCGTTTCTTGCTTTATGCGGAAAAAGATGAAATTTTGGATGTCTTTCCGTGGTACCGTGGAACCGTGGTACCGTGAACAAGCGTAGCTTTTTGTCCGGCTGATAAAAATCCTTAAGGGCCCTCAAGCCAAGAACCAGGTCCAAATGAGTAGGAAAACTTATATCACGGTGCAGCGGTACGGCGGTACGTTTGAAGATTTACTTAGAATATTTCAACCCCAAGCTCATCCTTGGGTTAAAAACAGGGTCCGAATGAACTTTTCCCGCGGACGAACATGATATTCCACACTTAGAATTATTCAGCCCCAAGACCATCCTTGGGCTAAAAATAGGGTCCGAATGAGTTATTCAGACGGACAACCGGTGAGCTCTATACTTGGAATTTTTCAGCCCCAAGGCCGTCCTTGGGCTAAGATTAGGGTCCGAATGAAATTCCTGATGCCACGGAATTTCCCTTCGACACTTAGAATATTTTAGCCTCAAAATCCTTTTTGGGCTCAAAATAGGGTCCGAATGAGTTATTCAGACGGACAGACGTGATATTCTATACTTAGAATATTTCAGCCCCAAGACCATCCTTAGGCTAGAATTAGAGTCCGAATGAAATTCCTGATGACACGGAATTTCCCTTCGATACTTAGAATATTTTAGCCTCAAAATCCTTTTTGGGCTCAAAATAGGGTCCGAATGAGTCATTCAGACGGACAGATATGATATTCTATACTTAGAATATTTCAGCCCCAAGACCATCCTTGGGCTAGAATTAGAGTCCGAATGAAATTCCTGATGCCACGGAATTTCCCTTCGATACTTAGAATATTTTAGCCTCAAAATCATTTTTGGGCTCAAAATAGGGTCCGAATGAGTCATTCAGACGGACAGATATGATATTCTATACTTAGAATATTTCAGCCCCAAGACCATCCTTGGGCTAGAATTAGAGTCCGAATGAAATTCCTGATGCCACGGAATTTCCCTTCGATACTTAGAATATTTTAGCCTCAAAATCCTTTTTGGGCTCAAAATAGGGTCCGAATGAGTCATTCAGACGGACAGATATGATATTCTATACTTAGAATATTTCAGCCCCAAGACCATCCTTGGGCTAGAATTAGAGTCCGAATGAAATTCCTGATGCCACGGAATTTCCCTTCGATACTTAGAATATTTTAGCCTCAAAATCATTTTTGGGCTCAAAATAGGGTCCGAATGAGTCATTCAGACGGACAGATATGATATTCTATACTTAGAATATTTCAGCCCCAAGACCATCCTTGGGCTAGAATTAGAGTCCGAATGAAATTCCTGATGCCACGGAATTTCCCTTCGATACTTAGAATATTTTAGCCTCAAAATCCTTTTTGGGCTCAAAATAGGGTCCGAATGAGTCATTCAGACGGACAGATATGATATTCTATACTTAGAATATTTCAGCCCCAAGACCATCCTTGGGCTAGAATTAGAGTCCGAATGAAATTCCTGATGCCACGGAATTTCCCTTCGATACTTAGAATATTTTAGCCTCAAAATCCTTTTTGGGCTCAAAATAGGGTCCGAATGAGTCATTCAGACGGACAGATATGATATTCTATACTTAGAATATTTCAGCCCCAAGACCATCCTTGGGCTAGAATTGGAGTCCGAATGAAATTCCTGATGCCACGGAATTTCCCTTCGATACTTAGAATATTTTAGCCTCAAAATCCTTTTTGGGCTCAAAATAGGGTCCGAATGAGTCATTCAGACGGACAGAATCCCTTGCTTTCCAAAGATGAATTTCTGACATGAATAGTAGCTTAGTAGTTGAGCATTTATTGACCCTATAAAAGGTAGTTGGTGAGTCAAACTAAAGTTACTTGTTTGACTTGAATTCTTACAAATTTCTTCTTAGAGAGAGAAAGCTAGAGAGAGACGCTCTGACAATCAACAATTTTTTCGATTTTCTGACAGATCTCAAGAACACAAACAAGGTATTCCTCAAATTTCTTCAAAATTCTCGATTGAATATTGATTTTTGATTGAATTTTGTTTGAAGATCTTAATTTTTCTCTTGATCTTCAATTTGTTCTTGGTGTTCTTGAATAAATCCCTTAATATCTTCAATGTGTTCTTGATCTTCAATATGTTCATGATTTGACTGCAAATAATCCACAACCCTTATGCATATACTCTTAACCAATAAAACTTGTATAACTTATTTGTTTTTCCCGGAATATGGATAATAAATTATTAGACACGAATGTGACCGCGCCCTCGGAACACCGGGAGACCCATGTTGATTTAAACATAGATGAGGACGAGGAGTCGAGTTGGAATTCTGTTTTCATTGATCCGGTATATACCCCGGTCAGAAGTGATACTCCATCTTCTGTTGAACCGTTTTATCCGCCGGAAATAAAGTACCCTGCTCCGTGGGAAGTAGATGTAGCTTTCCCTCCCCATTATCTGACAAAAATAAACCCTGAACTGGACGGATTCTTGATTGTAGATACTAACATGGAGCAAGACAAAGAATCGTCTGGGCGGAAGAGCGGTGCCCCGAAGCCTCCTCCTTTCTACATCAAACATGGGGGGCCTTTGAATTATTTTATCGATTCAAAGACCCGGCACAAGTTGGATACTGCCCGGGAGGAATTGGCAGAAGAATGGGGCCTTCCAGATAACATTAACATTATAAGGCCAGCAAACTTAGAAACTGTTAGGTTTCCCCCACCTAACTGTATTGCTGTGTATTTTGCGGCTTTGAGCTAGGGTTACGGTTCCCCCTCCACCCTTTCATTAGAGAGTTACTTTCATTTTTGAACGTTACCGTAGCTGAAGTATACCCAAACGCTTGGGGGTGTATAACGGCATTTTTGATAGTATGCAAGGTTTTGAAGATAAAACCTTCGCTTACAGCCTTTAGGTATATATTCCGGGCCAGGTTATGTTCCTCAGAGGACCATGGCGCCGGGTGGATCACACTAGCCCATAGGAAGGGTTACAAACTAGTAGGAGATCTGCCGGATAATCAAAAGGGTTACCGGACAAGATTTGCATATTTGTACAGCTCGGAGCCTTGGAATTTCAAGACTTCTTTTGATATAAACCCAAGGATCAACGAGTTTAATAACAATGTCCCGCAATGTACAGTTGAAGAAGCGGTGATAATTGAGTATGCTCAGACAACCGTGGTGCAACTAAATGCCCCGGTAAATAAACAAGATAACTGGATTCCTCAAAGGAGCCACCTTAACTTAGAGTTGCTTTTGTCGGCTTTCGAAATAAGCCTTAAGATTCACAAACGTAAGTGTTTTTTGTTTCACGTGTGTCCGTGATAACAATTGCGGTCTGACTGTCTTTGATGTATGCAGGCGTTGCTAGAGAAGAATTAGCCCAAAAACAGAAAAACACTGATGGGTAAATTCAATCTTATGGCTATGTCCAACAGCTTGGCCCAGAGGGCCGCAGATCCGACCCCTCTGCCCCGTTCACCAAAGGTAATTTGGTTTCTTTTGGATTTTGTACATTTTCTGAACCTGTTTAACATAATCTTCCTTTGCAGAATGGCAGCACCAAAATGACTGGTGTTGACAAAGCGCCCACTGAGGCGGAAGCCCGGGTCCTCTTGGAGCAGAGGAAACAAGCCCCTGTTCCGTCTCACGTGGAACGGGGTGAACCTGCGCCTAAGAAGAAAAAGACTACAGCCAAAAGAAAGGCTAAGTCTCCAGCTGATGAGCAGCGGAAGAAGAAGAAAGAAGAACCCGTGAAACCGGCTGATATTGCTGAGCCGGTGGAGGTTAACATTGCTAGTGACAGTTCGACCCAAGGGTCGAACACCATACAAAGTGCTGTGCCTATTGCTGAACATAGGCCAGCAGGAGCAGCTGCTGCGGGGGTTGGCCCATCACAGCCCCAACCTAAATATACCCCTGCACAGAAGGGGAAAACTGTAGCCGAGGAGGCTGCTGAAGGATCTCTCGATGCTTTCGAGAGGGTCTACCAACGCCGCATTCGTCCACACCGGGACGATGTGGTATTTGTTGAATTGGGTCCGTGAAGACCTAAATGTCCGTATCAACCGTGCCTCCAGAAATCTGTGAGCGATAGGGACAAGGGAATATTTAAACTCCTTATCCCCGGTTGAGCGGGCTGAACAATCCCACGCGCCTCTGCTGCCGAAGTAAGTGATTTCCTGTAAGATAGAGTTTTTTATAAAGTTGATTTTTCTAACTCATTTTTATCTTACAGGCTCTACTCCGGGCTGAGTTTGAGTTGATCGTGCAGCGGTCACTGGCGGCTGAAAATGACCGCCTATCTGCCAAGACTGAAGCTCAAGCATTGGAGATTGAGCAGTTGAAGCAGGATTTTTGGCCGGTCCTCCCGGGCTGAGGGAGAAGACTGGCGAAATGCGAGGAGCTCAGGGGCGTCTAGCCCGGGCCGAAAATGGAGAGGCCGTATCAAGGAGAACCTGGAGTAGTGGTCAGTCCCTTGAACAGGCATCGGGCTGGCTTACCAAAATTCATCAAGCGGTGGCCCGGATTTTAGATCAATACGATAAACTTGTCTCGGAAAACGAGCAGGTGATAAAAACTGTGATGGGCGACATGGACCGCTTCGAAAGGGTCCTTGATGCGGCTAAAGTATACAAGATGCGGTCTGAGCGCACTTCATACATTGCCCCGTTGGCTAGACTCGCCGGAGGTGGTTCCCATGCTGAATGAGCTATCAATGGAGATGATGAAAACTGGGGCGCTGGTTCAGGCGGAGAAGTTCAGGCTGGCGGCTCAGAAAATGGGCGTTGATGTCAACCAATTAACCGAGCTGGCCACTGAAAGCCATGACGAAGCCACGGCCAATCTGAAGGAGGTTCTCAACAAAGAATCTGAAGTCTTGACGAAAAGCCGTGGCTGAAGATGAGGAAGAGCGGAAAGAATGGCTTAAAAAGATGGATCCAGACCGGGAGAAAAGAGCTTTGAAGTTGGATCTTGAAAAGATCCCGGTCTGCTA